>JAPYYX010000048.1:0-158457 GCA_030522605.1 Cremastinae sp. B BG-2022a
AAAGACCAAAGAATTTATTGCTCTTAAAATTTCGACGTCGGAATTAAATTGAAAAATCAAATAGATGTACTGCGGAATTGACTCTACATACATCCTTAATCGACTTTCTTGGATTTTTTTCTCACCGGGGGATGGGAATCGCGAAAATTGCCGTGACGAATCCGGTGAGAGTTTAGAAATCGAATTCCCGTCGATAAAAATGTCAGGACGTACGAGTCACGAAATTCCGCTTTGAATCATACGCCGTATTTGTTCGATGACACTCGAGATTTTTTTTTCCTTCTCCATCGCTTCCCGGCGATTTTCCGTTCGAGCGATTCACGGCAATTGCCCCAGCGGAAATAACGCGACTTATTTACCGGACAACTAACTGTCCCTTCGCTATCTTCTCGATCGTATCATACACGATCCCCTTTCTTTATAATACGTAGGATTAACGCCCGGAATAACGAGCGGATCGGAATGAATGAAAAAAAAAGAAAAAAAATTTCCGGCAATATTATTTATAAATTTATTTGAATTTTTTTTCGTGTATCTACGAGCCATGAAATTTCCCTCGTTGACAGCTTCCGCTCTATTTAACGTCAATGATTGAAAAAAAAAATTTTTAAATCATGTACAATATTTTTTTATTAATTTTGTATACAATTTTTTCGTGTTTGTTTTGACGAGTTGATGATATTTGTTATTTTATGTATCGACAATGATTTAAAATATTGAAATATGATTTAAAATATTTTTTGGTCGCAACGTTCCGCGCAAAACGAAGTTCCGGCATTGAAATCACCAGACTGAGGTGATGTGAAATCTTCGTACTCGCATTTTTCAATAATTTTTCAAAAAAGTAATAACACAATTTTCTTCAATTTTTCGTATCGAAAAAAAACGTGTTCAAATCATCGCAGACTATATCTACTTTCTAAACTGCGCTCTCTCCGACTCATCAATATCTTGATCGGATCGGAAAATGCGAAACAATTTATCTCATTTTTTCATCAGATTCTAATCGGTTGCTTGACCTCTCGCAATTATTCTCCTATTTTCTCCCGATATATAAAAATAAATTGGCGGAAAAATGATTGAATGAATAATGGAAAATTCTGATGCGAAGAAAATCTTTCAAATCGAAAGTGCGATTGATAATTGCGAGTTTGTTCATTGTTGCTGGACTCGGGCACGCGTTAAAACGCGTGAAGGATTACAAGGTGAAAAAATAGCGAAAAAAAAATTAAAGTGAGAAATAAAAAATCCATCGTATCGACGGGATACTTTCACTGGAGCTCTTTCGGAGATTGGTTGGCCGATTCGCCGCTCGGCGTGCTCGTGCACAAGCTCCGAGGAGCATGGCCGATGGATCGGAGGTCAGTGCACCGCTCTGACCACAGAAGTCCGACTCGCGCTGGGTGTTGCTGTTCCTTCGCACAGTCATATTTTGTACCCTACGTGCAAGCTCGACGAACGCACACCACTCCGTGGACTTCAACGTCCTCGAAGGTCTCGACGCGAACGCATAGAAACGTCAGGAGAGAAAAAAACTTGAGTTTATTTCGAGCTCGTACGAGAGAAAGTGATTAGTCCAGTAAAATTTGCTTTTTTAACAAAAAAATACAGGAAACAATTTTTTAAAATGAATTTCCTTTTAATCCCAATTTTTGAGGTATTTCTATGTCAGTCTTTCTTCTTTATTTTCTTTCTCTTTGTCTTTTCGCCATTTTCAGCTTTTATTGCATCAAATATTTAAAAGCTATTTTTTTTAAACAAATAAATTTTGAATAGTCATTTTATAAATTCTTATTCTGTCATTTTTTTGTTTCTTCTTGCAATTCCTTGGTTTTAGCTTCTTGATTGAAAAATCAATAAAAAATGTTTAGATAAATTAATTTTTAGTTAAAATGTTCTTAAGAGTCTTTTTTCGAATTTTTTTCTCGCTGTTTCTTTCTGTCGTTCTTCTCTGTCATTAATTTCATCATTGAACGAATTTCGAAAAGAGTCGACAATTCAGTTGCTTCGTCACTTAAACAAGTGGCTTTGAAAAATGATGAGCTGTCTCCTCGCAGTTACCGCAGCTTTATAACGCGACAAAAGAAGTGTGTAGCTATTAAAAGATACGACACCGTGACCATGCGGGAGATGACGCTGTAAAAGAGTCAATGTTACTTTCGATTCACGTAATCTTTCGGAAACGCTTTCGATTAGTATCATAAAAACTGCATTCAAAAAAATTGACTATCAATCAATTCTCCTCTTTTTATTATTTTACACTCTTTATTCTCACTTTTTCATTATAATCTTTCACGTTAAAGATTATTTTCTCGTCTTGTAAAAAAATGAGTTTTCTCCAATTTTATCGTTAAACGCGAAATAGCGGCTCATTACTGTAAAGAGAGAAGCGTAGTAAAATCGGCGTTAGTTCCGAAGAAGCTCCCAATGTTTAGAGGGTCAACAGAGAGGTTGGAAAAATTCTCGACACTTTCCCTCGGTGGAACGCGGTCATTTCTGTATTCCACGGTGTTCGGAGAAATCTATTGACAATCATTTCGATCGACAAACGAGGCGAACTTTCGAGACTGCGATATAGAAAAATATATTTGAATGAAAATTACATGAAACAAATTCGAAAAAAATGTAAAATCAAAAAGAAAGTATGTAATTGGACGTATATAAAAAAAATAACGTTGAAAAATAGTATAAAATTGATAAATGAAAAAAGAAATAAATGCACTAAATCCTCAAATAATTTTTTAGATAATGACATTGAAATATGGATATTGAAAAATATTTTGAATGTTAATTAAATTTTTTTTCTTGTATCATGAGCTCTCTCGAAAACAATAACGTGACTAAGAACTTCGCTATTCTATTTTGCATCAGATTGCACGGCTCGTACGAAGCCTTGAAGTATGGAACCCTCCTTGACGGATTATCCGATCTAACTGGCGGAATAACCGAGAGCATCGCGATACGTCAGGACCCGACAGGATGTGGACGTGCCCTGACCAAACTCCTGGACATGACGTCGCTGATAACCTGCACCGTAAATAATAATCCTCAGCAACAAATCAGAACGAGTACGGAAAAATTGGCGAATGGCATACAAATGGGAATCAATTACAGGCTGTACGCGATTGAGAGGGTAAATGGATCTGATATTCACAATCATTTTTATAAAATATTTTTACACAAGAATTTTTATAAAATATTTTTTATATTTTTTTAACATTTTATTGACCCTTTTAAGGTCGAGACATTCAGTGGTGAGGCGATCCAGCTTGTAAAATTGAGAAATCCCTTGGGCCCGGGTGGTGAATACGTCGGTGCTTGGACGAGAGGAGGTCTCGAGTGGGACGAAGTTCCTCCGGTCGAGCGAGATCGTCTCGCAGTCAGAAATATGGCTGATGGGGAATTTTGGTAATTTTTTTAAATTCTAAAAGAATTTGTATGTAATTTTGCGAAGGAGCAGTTTATTGTCTAAATTAAAATTGTTCATAATATTTTTTAAGGATCTCGTACTCCGATTTCGTTAAAACGTTTACGCACTTGGAAGTCGTTCACTTGGACGCTGAAACGTCGAGAGACGAGCCTTCTCTGCACAGCAAGCACACGTGGCAAATGAAATTATACCAAGGAAGTTGGAGACGAGGAGTGACAGCTGGAGGTTGTCGGAATAACCAGGGTAACATGTTTTAAACACTAATAAATTAAGAAAAACACTAAAAATCCTTCAATTACTTAATTTTATTTAAAAATGTTAATTCTGTATGATTTTATTATAATTCTGTCTAAAATGGTCTTTAGATACATTCCACATAAATCCGCAATTGCATTTGATTCTGAGCGAGATGGAGGAAGTAATAGTCTCACTGAACCAACACTCGATTATGGAACCAAAGGTGATCGGATTCACGGCGTACACGTTGCCGAAAAACAGCACAGAGTCGATAAACAAACAATTTTTCAAGAAGAACAAATCGCTCGTTAATTCTCAATACACGAATAGTCGCCAGGTGAGCCACAGGTGTCAACTCGAGCAGGGTGGATACCTCCTGGTGCCAACGACCTTCGAGCCGACCCAGGAAACGAGTTTCACCCTCAGGGTCTACAGCAGTAAACCTCTCAAACTCAAGTTAGTCGTGACTTTATGGCGATTACTTTATTTGGCTTATTTTGAAGTAAAATTATATTTCCAGCTACTATTATATTTTATTATAGTAACTGAGAAGTCTTAAAAACTTTACTGTATAACAAAATTAAATTTATCATTAGTTTGATTAAAAGAAATTTTTAATTATGCAAACATTATTTTTTTTTGTTTTTATTGTAATTAAAAAAATTTTCTTGAATGTTCTGATAGATTGCTCGACACGCCTCCTTCGCTCATAAAATCAGCAATAATCAAAGCACCTGCCCTCGAGGGAAAAGGCTTTTCGCAATATGAGGCTGTTTTTTTGCAACTCGCCGACGAGCACAGGACAGTCAACGCTTTCGAACTTCAGGAACTGCTCGAGGCCTGCCTTCCCAATGGTATTTGCAATATTTTTATCGTTTCTTGAACCTAAGTAAACTGTAATACCAAACATTATATTTTTCAGATTATATAAAGAGCTGTGCATGCATGGAAGTTTGTCGTCAAGTCGTTCTCACGATGGATGTATCCTTGATTTAATGATTATGAAAATGAAAAAATTAACTGTTGAATATTTTTCGTTGATTCCTTAACAATCGCGATAACAGAGCTCGGGAAGCGGCAGACTGAAATTCAACGATTTCAAAGATCTCATGTGCAGTCTCAAGTACTGGCAAGCTGCGTTTAAAAATCACACGAAAGAGAAGACCGGAATTTTGAAAGCCGAGAGATTGAGAGATGCCCTTCTTGAAGTTGGTATGTCAACATTGTGCTTCAATTAATTATCACTATTAAAAAAATCTAAATTTTCTTCATTAATAGTAATAATTGATTCATTTTACAGGTTTTCAATTGAACACGGACGTTTTGTCGATACTCATTTTGAGATACATGAGAAAAGACGGAACTTTGAGGTTTGGAGATTTTGTTTCCGCGATATTGCACCTGAGTGATGCATTTGGTAAGTTTCATTTAATAAGTTTACTGTTTGTTCTTGCTTGGCAAAAAATTTATATAATTTTTTTTTCAAATTAGGGATTTTCGAGAGCAAGGATCCTCTTCAAAATGGCACGATAAAACTTAGTTTGTCCGAGGTAAATATGAAGAGAAAGTTGATTTTTAACATTTTTTTCAACCATTCAAAAAAGCATGAATTATTTATTTCGCGTGTTGAATCGATTTCCTCCCGATGTTCATGCTCCGAATGATTAATTTCTCATCAATCCATGATTTCTTTGTTTCAGTGGCTACGATCGTCCTTGATGTGCTGAAAAAAAATCTTCGCGGATCCCTTGATCTGCGACTTTGTAAATAATTTTTCGCGAGGGATAAATCTTCGCAGGCCATAAAACGAACGAGAATAACCCGTCCTTCCCTGTGGATGTAAAATATTATCTCCTTTTCCCCTTCCAAGTTTTTTACTTTATTGAAAAATGTTGAATATTTTTGCGATCAATTACTTCGAAATAAGTGATTAATGTATATTAAAAATCTGTATACTTAATAAGCAAATTTCCACAACGATAAATATGTTATTTTTTACCACATGTTACAAAATGTTTTTATAAAAAAAAGAAAATAATTGTTCTAAACAACTTTTCGTGTCTTCTTTCTTCATGTTATTGATCATATTTTCAGTTATCTGTAGACAAAAGAGTTGAAAAACACCGTGAAAAATGTTCAAAACAGCTGAGTGAAACTGCACAAATTATGCAATCAAAATTTGCTTTCGGGTCGATCAATGAGCCCGCGCTTTCGTGTCGCCCGAATGCCGAATGTGACCGAGTCACAGTTCGCGTCAACGCGCGTTTCACGATTGTATACCGAGGATACCGAGTGACGTGGAACTTTATAGGTTAGACCACTCGCTTGGTACCGTTTTTTTTATTGTTTTCCAACCCAAAGACTCAGTATTCTTAGTTTATGTCCTCCGAATACGTAAAATACGATTTTCGCGAGTATCTAAATAGTTTGTACCTGTCAAAATGTTCGAAATAACGGATACGCAGAGTGAGTATAAAGATTTGAACGAGTCATAAATAAATGTTGACGGTTTCCAGATCTGACACAATATTTTTTTTATTTATTATTTGTGTAGATTATGTTATTGTGTCGTATTTATGTAGATTAAAAATATATAATTTTTTTTCGCTTCACAGAAATCGGGGTTGGTCTCGCGGGATTCGGTATTGCTTTTCTCTTCCTCGGAGTTCTTCTCCTCTTCGACAAGGGTCTCTTAGCTATAGGCAATGTAAGTTTCCTGTATTTACCATCATTTTTTAAGATTTTTTGTCGAAAAATACTTCAAAATTTCATCACCGTGTTCTAACAACTTTTTACATTTTTATTGAAGCTGTTATTCATATCTGGACTGGCATGCGTCATTGGACCGAAGAGGACACTCAGCTTTTTCTTCCAGAGGCACAAGCTCAAAGCGAGCGCTGCATTTCTAGGAGGAGTAATAGTAGTTCTTTTTGGATGGCCCATAGTGGGAATGATTCTGGAGACTTATGGTTTTGTACTCTTGTTTAGGTAAGAACAGAAATTTAGCAAATTTTCGTTTTTTTCCTTCAATGTAAACATTCTCATGAGCTTTTTTTTCAGTGGATTTTTACCAGTCGCCATAAACTTTTTGCGGAGAGTTCCAGTTCTAGGAACGCTATTAAACATGCCAGGAATTAGCAGAGTGATGGACATGTTAGCTGGAGATTCCAACCGGACAACAGTATGACCCAGCCTTTCATTATTCAGTTCAATTGATCGCAATCCTTGAACTGTGTATATAAAACTTGCATTCGTTCTTTCAAAAATTAGCACTCATCGCCTCACTGTAATTTCTACTCGGTTCTATCTTAAGAGTAGGTCCTTTCCATTACATACTTTTCCCTTCCCAGTCGCGTTCCATTCCATACACCTGACAAAATAATTTTGTACAAGACACAATAAGCGAGCAGAAAAACAATTGAATAAGTGTGTGTAATATATATCATCGAGTATAAGTGTAATCAAGTGTGTGCGTACGATTAATCTATTTACGACTGTTTGTAAGAATTATCCTTTGATTCGATGTTAAATATTCAATACGTGCAAATTATACTGTCAAAAATTCGAAGTGCGTTACGCACGTGCAGCTCTTTTTTTTTAAAGCTCAAAGAGAGTAATAGAAAAACAAAATACACAATATTTAGCAGGTCTAAGATAGAAATTAAATAATTTATTTGCAGAAATTATTCTTATTTTTCCTTGTTTCAGAACTAACTGCAAGCATGTTACTTGGAAACATTCCATCATGGGTTTTCTTTCGATTTTTTATAAAGAATCTCATTAATTATTTTTTCTTTATTTTTTTACGCCTTATCATAATTTGATCACCTAGTCCGCATACTTTCTTTTTAATCAAGACCTCCTTTTGTCTCTTGTTATCAAGAGCGTTATCACGCTCGAGTGCATTATGTACACAATCATTGCGTAACGACATACCGTGTACGTCACAAAATTACGTTTTTTCTCGTACGTTTCGTATTCGTCACCAATAGTACGTTTTCGATCCGAACTTTGCCCTCGGAATGAAATTAGTAGCTTCGTGACTTTATTACGGAGAACAGCGTAGACATTTTTCTTTGGCGAATTTTCATTTTTGATGTACTTAGAGGAAAATATGCTGGGTTTTGTTTTTTAGAGAAGGTAGAAATAATTGTTCTGCAGGCTAAAAATTATTCGATTTTTCACTTTTTTATTGGTTTGCCGTATTTCTGCATACATCCTAACATGAACAGATTAGATGCATACACATTCAGATGAACGGTTTTATCGTTTTATCTTACACGTAAGTTTTTTCTGGAGTGCGAAGTATATTTTTTCTCAGTTTTCTTTGTTCTTCTGTTTGTTTTTCTCGAGTAATTTTTTAATCGTCCCCCTAAACTCGGTGTATCCTCCGCGACGTTCGACAAAAACGTTCGGTAGCTGGATCGTTCTTTGCATTTAATTATCAATACGAGTTTTATTAATTATCTACAATGGGCCGAGAATAAGGGCGGGGGCAGCCCAGGTCTACGCGCCCCGCCATCGCCGTCGATGGATCAAGTTCAAAACATGATTTTTGAATCGTCGCGCGTCCCTATCGGTTTTATCAGTTACCGCGACACGGTCGATCTCTCCTTTCTTTTGATCATCCATGCTCTCTCAACCGAGAATCCGCTCAGAGCGAGTTACAGCGAGAGAGCACAGACCGATTCGGGACCCGATTTGTCTGGTTGCGATTTATTTATTTTTTTCTCAAGTTTGCATTGTTATCGTACGCTCGTCTCGGCGAGCTGTACACGTTAGGAGCGCCCTGTATCAACATTGAACGACGTACAAATCAATTTCACAAAATGTCCTCGGATTAAAGTCGAAAAAATTGAAATAAAATAAACGTGTGAAAACGCGTGTTACGCATCCGGGATGAAATATCTTCTCGATAGTGTAGCTTGCTTTTATTTCTTCAAGATTTGGTGATTAGTGGAGCCTTTCTTTTGTCTTTATCTTTCTTCCTTTTGGCGAACCGCGAGTCGCCGCAATAGAATACTGAATCCGGCAATAAATTAAAAACAATTCACTAACGCTATGACTCACGGTTATTCGGCATTGTTTTTTCCTTTTCTCGCAATCTCACCATATATATATATAAATACTTTGATATATTTAATATATATACAATGGACGTCGAAGTTAAGCTGGGTGTTTTTTTTCACTAGCCACTACCAAACCTTCTCACATTGGGAGAAGATGTTTATTTATGAAATTGTCGACGATATTCTACGCGTCCAAGGACTGTGGCGACTTTTGATGTTTTTCGTTTCTTCCCGTACATAAGTTGTTAGTGTCAATTGGGATCGAGGGGACAGGGAAGGTACTTTGTGTTGTCGATGGTAGTCGTGATTCTGGATTTCGGTGTTTCAATGAACGTGAGGGGATTTATTACGGGGGAGGGTCTGTTTTTTTTTCGGGAAACAGATGTTCATTCTCTTAGAGAAGATTCTTGATCTCGTCGTAGAGTACAAGTACGAGAGCACCACCGGTACCACGGAGAATGTTGGAGAAGGCACCCTTGAAGAATGCACCGCCACCCTCAGATCTGTAGATCGTCGCCCAGCAGTGGAGTGTGTTCTTGTACAGAATTTCAGACTTTGCGCGTCCGGACTGCATCATCATTCGCCTACGTACCGTGTCGAAGGGATAGGATACGATACCGGATACGGTCGTCACGCACTGTAAATAAAATTAGTCGAGAATTTGAGAATTAAATCAACTCCTTATAAGCAAGAAAAATATTCGAAAAGCTTTTGTATATAAAATATTGTTTCTCAAAGCTTGATGTTACTTTAAAGAATCTGAGAGATTATTTTATTGGTTTTACCTGCGCGATACCCCACGAAACTAGGAACGGCGTCTTTTTCGGATCCGGAAGCATTCCACGAGCGGTATCATAGAAACCGAAGTAGGATGCACGGTAGATAATAATACCCTGTACGGATACTCCGAAACCACGGTACAATCCACCAAGACCATCAGTTTTGAAGATTTTCGTCAGACAGTTGCCCAGACCAGAGAATTCACGCTCAGCTCCAGCCTTGCCGACGTCGGCCGCCAACCTGTTGATATATTAATATTAGTTTGAACTTCATTATCTAATTACCTCACATCGAAAAAAAAATTCTTTTTATTACCTTGTTCTGGCGAAGTCAAGGGGGTAGACAAAGCACAGAGAGGTCGCTCCAGCGGCACCACCGGACGCAAGATTACCCGCGAAGTAACGCCAGAATTGAGTGTTCTTGTCGACTCCACCCAGGAAGACTTGTTTGTACTTATCCTTGAACGCGAAGTTCAAAGCCTGGGTTGGGAAATAACGGATGACATTGGCGAGATTACCACGCCAGAAACTGAGGAATCCTTGTTCTTTCGGGATACGGACGAAGCAATCGACCATACCTGCAAATTTCGGATAAAAATTTTAGTCACATTCATTTTTAAATAAAAAAATAAGAATTTCTACTTATTTTTCGACCAAATTTTTATTTTTATGCAAAAAAAAGTGTTAAATTAATTGCGAGAAATTGGCCGATTTTTTATTACTATTTTGTTAATTTTTAAATCGCTCTGGTTAGCCGGTTTCGTTCTCTTGCTTCTAACACGGTTCAGAAAAGAATCCGGTCATAACCGCATTCTCAATTCGAACGTAATCAAGATTGACGATGATTCTCAACCGCGAGTACAACACTCGAAAATTTCGCTAGCGTCAGCGAAAGATTTACCGTTAAAAGAATTATTTCGTTATTCGATGTACATTATTCTTATATTCCAATTTATAAAAAAATGAGGATAACTATGACCTACATCGCGCCTTAGTTTCCACACAACAGATAGAACGTTATTGATCCACGAACTTTCGAACCTATCCCAATAATTTCAGAAAGCTACTCACGTTTTTCGTACTAAAAAAAATTATGATATCAATATTTTTTTATCAAATTCTTACACACGACATCAATTTCGTTTGAAAAAAGATAAATCTATTTTCTCGCGTTCGGCAGGTTGAGAACAAGAGCCAATTTTTTCACGATCAAAAAAGGGTTATTCAATATAGTTTAAATTTATCCACGGGCGTCAGCGCGGTATTTTCTGAAATAAATTCATAAAACGAGCATAGAAACGTGCTCCATTCCGATTTCTATTGTATTTAAGAGCAAAAAAGTAAAAAAATTCATTTTTGAAAGAAATTCATCAATTCTGCTCTGACAGGCAAAATAAAAAAATGTAAAATTCATTTGAAATCGATAAAAGGCTTCGTGATCATCCCGGAAACGATTTGTCGGTTAAATGGATGATAATAAAAAAAAAGTAGAGACGTCCTCATGGCAAATGTGAATGAACGGCCATGTTGGGCCGCATCGTCATCGATCCGGTTGCGAGAACGTTCTGAGTTTCGTGGAGGTAGAGAAAAATCGCGCCATCTGTCGCCGTCTGGAAGAGCGTTATCGACCCGCCCGCGCGGGGCCAGCTTACGCGAAAAACTTTTTCGTCGAGAGCCTCATCTCACTACTGTTATGTAAGCCCGAGCAAAAAGCTCGATCGCGATGTTACATAAAGCGAGCAAACTTCAACGAGACTCGATATATAGAATGACAAGAAACCGATAAATTCGGGACATCACGAGATCTGTCTCTCATTTTTTTTCTCTCGGAAGACCCTGCGTTACGTAATGAGCACTTTTTTTCTCACGATCAACCCTTCGTTAGATTCTCTCGTCTCTCATTTTTTCTCCTCAACATTTGACATTGACACGAGTTTGCACCTGTCACGCGCCCGTTCCAAGCGTTCCATTTCTCGGAGAGCGAATACAAAAAGCAGCGTTCGAACACGAGGCACGCTTCCCTTTCTCCCAATCTGCCGTTAGACTCCAACCGTTCTCTTCATTTTTTCCACGTTTCCGATAAATCTTCATTTTTCTTTCTGTCGAATTTTTCGAATTTATTCTTATCTCCCATTAGCTCGTGACGCACGCACACCCACACGAAAGCGCGACACTGTGGAAGGTCAACTTTTTTTCGCAAACTTCTGACTGGGTACGGAAGCTCGGGCACTATCGGGAAATTGAATATTAGGAAGATTATTTGAAGATTTTTTTTTTTCTTGTACTCACCCTTGTAACGCTGGTCCTCAGCGATTTGCTTTGAGATGTGCTGTACCTGGAGTAGCAGCTTGACACGCTCAATAGGGGCAACGATGGTTTTCGACACAGCGGCGGAAACACCACCGGCGATGAAATCCTTGGCAAAAGCCACGGGATCCGCGAGATTAGACATTTTTATGTTTCGGGTTTGTGTGTGTGTGTGAACAAGGGGTTTTTAGCAAAAAGGAAGAAAGGAGAGACTGTTGACTCCTGTATCGGACGCGCGCCGGACGACGAGTGAGCGAGGCAGTGTTCTTCTCAACGAACCGACCCTCCGCTAAGAATAGAACGTGATCACGTGCCCCCCGAAATGATCCCCGCGCTTGCGCACGCTGACACGCGAGAAACGCGCTTGTGCCACGATTATTGGCAATGTCTTGCATTTTTCTGCTTCTCACTTGCTCTCTTTCGATTTTCCGTATCGTTCGCTCGTATCCAACATAGAATATAAGACCCTGACACTAAACTTTACGTATACATACACTACCGCGCCACGCTAGTCAAAGCAGCGTCAAATTTTTTGAATCGCTTCTACAAATTGTTCGGCAACGAAAAAAAGGAAGGTTTCAAATGCCACGTGTGTCATTGACATAGAAAATTATTTTGAGCATCGAATTCTAGAGAAATATTTTGATGCACCGATGTTTATTCATAACAACGAAGTTTCAACGCAAAGTATTCGCTCTTTCGACCATTTTTGTTCTCCTTTGTTGGAGTAGCTTTTGAATCACGCGAATTTCGCGCGCTTATCGTCACTTCCGGCTGATAAACCACCGAAGCGGGCCCGAGCGGGCGTCTCGTGTCAGGGTCAACCGAGAGACGATAGAATATATAGAATAAGCCTTTCGGAAAAAAGTTTTGAGACGGGCTGAAAAATTCCGGTATGTCAGAAAATTAAACATGTATTAAAAAAATGGTTTCAAGACTCGTTGCTAAGCGACCAGAACATCGTAATTATTCGAATAAGATTACATATGCATCCACATGTGTATCTCTGTGTGCATAATCTTTTACAAAAGCATTCGTATTTTTTAAAGTAAAATTATTCTCGTTGATTTTTCTTATTTTCGCTGAAAGACATTACTCGACAAATATTCTGCTGCAGTTCCTGTATGCGAAGAGACAGTCGAGCAAATTGGAACGGTCTCGAGTTTGCGATTCTCCACCTTGTGACGATCGATCATTGGCAAGCAAAAGGGTTAGACACATATTATATCACATTCTATCGTTATGAATTGGCGAATACTGAAAATGTTGTATACGCTCAAAAATATATGGATCCAAAATTTCGGAGCGTCCATTTTAACCAATGTCAACAATTCGAGAAAAAAATTGAAAGTACATATTCGAATATAAAACAATAAACACACAAATCATATTTTTCTCCAGCGTAAAGATTAAAAATGTAAGCTCCTTCTGTTGAGGTTAAAGGAAATGCGCTTAGCTTAGAAGTCATCTTGTTCCGTGGAAAATTCTCAGGAGCATTCTCGTAGGGAAAATAGTCATCGGAACACGGGGTGTGTTGTCTTTTGTATCGCTTCGACGGTAACGAGACACAAGGTCAATCCTACCCGCGAAGAATTGAGGTCAGAACGGTGCGAGATAGAGCGAGTTCTAAACTTGCGTAACTCTGGCCAGTGTCCAGTAAATGTTGAGCCCCGCGAGCGCCAAAGTTCAATGGAGCAACGTCGACTACGAGGTGTTATTTATACATCCTGAGGATGCACGCTCGCGGACCTTGCACAGAATAGATTATTGCTAAACGCGTGTACGTTCGCCCTTCTTCATTCTCTCCCCACTCTTTTACTTCCCCTCGACTCCTGACGTGTGTACTCGCGTGAAAATTTTTCTCACCAGAGATATCTTAATTACCGTGGAAGTAAAATGAATAAAAATCGAAAATCTATCAGTGTTCAATTCATTTCAACAAGAAAAATGGAGAAATTACAGCATTTTGTTCATTTTCTCGTAGTATTTAGCAATTAGCATATAAAAGCGCGAATAGAGTGACACGCGTCGTGACACATTGCTGAAACGCCAATCATATAAATAAGTCAATGTTACATATTATGAGAGCATCGGGAAAAAGCATCGATGTTTTTTTTATCTAATCCTTGAAGCTTGACATTTTTTACCTTATCCTTGAATACCGCCATTTTTTTGAGATTACATATAATCGATTTTACTTTTGTTGTTATCGAAAGACGAGGTGTCCCGTCATATATTTTGTTATTTACGAATAAATGTTTACGATAAATTTATTTGCAGACAGAAATTCATATGCGATGATGAGATTTGTGAATTTAACGCATATAATGTGCGTTTGTTCTGGTCACTAGTCGTAACCCAATCCCTTTTATCCAGAATACGAAGCGCGATATCTAACTGAAATACGATCACTGTAGCGTCGAGTGGATTCGATAGCACGTCGGTGAATGCGAACTTGCATAAATTTTCTAACCTATAATTGAATCTATTAGTACGAAAAATAGAAGGAAATAGGTTTAAAATAAAGGACAGGAAGGGAAGAATATATTTTCCGATGGTTGAATATTTTACGATCATGAGTTAAATGTTGCGTAAAGCCCCGAAAGCGCTCGCGTCCCGATGACCTTGACCAAGAATACATCGAATACATGCAATCTAAAAATTCGAGTTGAGTACAGTCGCGTACTCGTGGCTAAATATTCTCTATGACTTTAATCCCAATGTCAAGGTCATTCGCTTTCAATCCCTGAGAAAATGTTTCCCATGGACGATGAACAAGACGCGACAAAACCGTTCAGCGAAATTTCGTGTCAGGGACGCTGAGTTCGAAACACCGGAGTCCATAGAAGTTCTCTATCCAAGCTTTGCCGACTATCCGAAGACTTTCTCCGAGTGAAACAAGGAATTCTCATTCTCGTTGGAGAACGTCAAACTTTCGAGTATAATAGCAATTGTTTTCATACAAAAATATGTACACGTCATTCCTAATTTATAAGTACAATACGTCTCTAATTATTCTTTACTTTTTTTCAACGTAATACAAAAAAAACATCGTTGCAAGGTACAAATTTAAATAGACCCTATTTACAGAGTTCTCAGTTTCTTGCCGGTCGAGATTATTTTTTCAGTATCGTAATAGTAATGAGATTCGCAGTAATTAAACAAAAATTATGTTAGGAGTAAAAACTATCATTGTGATCTTGATGTGGTTTTGAGCAATGCGTTCGTCTTTCGGTAAACGCTGCCATTCGAGTCGCGGGAATCGTAGCACCTTTCGCCACCTGAAATTATAGAGATTAATATGTTAATCATATCCATTAATTTAACTGTGAGAAAAAACAATTATAAGAACTTTTTTGCAATAAGAAAATTATTTTCTATCGATTCTGTACCGTAAACCAGGGAGAATTTAAAACAGTGCCCGCGTCGCTGCGTTCCTCTCCTCTCAAGCACAATAGTCTGCTGAGCAAATCCTTCGCGTCGCTCGATATCGTTTCGAAGTATTCGTCAGGAAAACAAAAATCACATTTCAATATATTGGCAGTAGTTTCTTCGACCGAGTCATCGAGAAAGGGTGACAAACCGCTGTAAAAAATAAACATTATTTTTATTTATAAACAACTTACTACTGATAAAAAATATTGAAAATTGTATAAAAAAGTGTAATATGAATTCAAATACCTTAGAAGTACATAAATAAATACACCAGCAGCCCACATGTCAGTGTACGATCCTGTGGGTCTGCCAAGCACCAATTCCGGAGCTGCGAACTCCAAATCTGCCGGTGGTACGACTTCGTCCACTGGGCCTCTAACGGCTTCTCCCAAATCGACGAGCTTTACGATTCCCGTATCCTGATCTACCAGCACATTTTCAGGTTTTATATCCAAGTGGCATTTACTTCGCTGATGCAGCCACTGTAGAGCAGATAACAACTGATTCGCGAATTTACTCGCCATCGCTTCGGTGTAGTCAGTCTTTTTACTCAGGTATACAAATAGCGTGGGACCTCGAACTCTGAAAAAATCATTTTACATTTTTATAGTTATTAAAAAATTGAAAACTGATTATGACAATATTCTGAGCTTTCAAGTTAAATATTGATTGTGGCAATTAGATAAAAATATTTTTTCAGAACTAGGAAAATAAATGAAAATTGAAAGAAAAACTGTTTTTTAATGTTTAACTTTTTTACTTACAATTCCAAAACGATCGTGTCGACTCCCGGCTGTGGAGCGTTTTCGAATAGAGCAAAAGCTCTGACGATGTGTCCATGATGAGTTGACGCTAATAAATCGTATTCCGCCCGGGTAAGATTTCTTGATTGCTTGTGTCGCGGAGTTTGCTTCAGCGCAACTTCCTGGCCGGTTCCCCGGTCTCTTGCTCGCCGGACTACGGCGTATCGGCCCTTCCCGAGTTCGTCCAGCTCGAGATATCGACCGATAAATTGTTCAGCTTCCCAGCTCATGCTCTCATCGATCGGCAGAGTCACGACCGGCGAGGGTGATGTCACGTTTCCATTTTTACCGACAACCCTGAAGCTGTACGATGCTCCTGATGATAATTCAATAATCGCTGGGGGATTTCGCACTTCTTCTAAAATCGGGGACCAGGATGAGGAAGGGATCGTTCTGCATTCGACGCTGTACAGCTCGCCCTCTCGTTTCTCCCAATCGACCTTCACTTTTGTCGTGCTAAGAACATAAGCCCAAGTAGATCCTCCAGTTCCTGATAAAAATTATTTTTTAATTATTTATTTACTCATAACAGAATCTGTCGACGTAAACAAGCTCTACATTTTCGAGAACAATTCTCACGAAGGCATGACGGCAATTCTTTTTATCGTAAACTCACCCATGACGCAAAGCGTTATTTTCGCCGAACACGAGCCATTTTCGGCTTGAACGTTGCACCGATAAACACCGGAATCGGGCAAGCGACACCGCGATATTTCTAAATAATTTAGACTCGTGCTCTGACGAATTTGATGACGTTCGTCGATCTCAACAGGACGCTCGTTCTCGCCTTCCTTCGTCCACGTAATCGTTGCTCCCTCGGCGTTGCTGACTTCGATGGAGAGTCTCGCGATTTCACCAGCGGTTACCCTGACTGGGGAGGATCCTACAAGAATTTTCGGAGGGCCTTTTTTATCTGGCAACTTTATCGCGTTTCCTCTCTCGGAATCGACTTTCCTCGGCCTGAAAGACCAGGCGCGACTGAAAGACGAGTTTGGGATCAAACTCGCTGGAATCCACAATTCCTCCTTAGCGTCTGGCGGTGAAACGACCAAGCCCGGTCCGTCCAGGTGAGAAACGACCAGTTCATCGCCGGCGTGCAATTTTCCCCAATCCGCCGCGAGCCTGACTCGAGCTCCCGGAGCGACCTGAGAATTTTTCCATTCTTTTTTTCATCCTTTGAATTTTTTCAGTCCAGAACATGCGACAGTTTTCCTCATGCTCCGACACCCTCGAGGTTCAATAGAGTCAACAAAAGTCTCTCCCAATAGCTCATGCTTACCCGTTACAGCGAAGCGCGCAGAATTAGCTATTTACAGATACAAGAGAGGATCAGCAGCGGCTCGTTAAAGAATATCACCGTCACCATCGCCCGTTACCTTTCTCAAATATTTTCCCAACGTGCTGGTTAGTCTGTTGCATCGAGAAGCGCATTTATTCCTCATTCTTCTCGCCACATTTGTTTCAATTATATTTTTACATTTTTTTATATTTTTCATTATTTTTTGACAAAAATGTATTTTTATTCCTCTAACGTAGGGCACTTCGGACTCTATACATAGATACGATTTCTTTCTTTTATTTTTGTACTTTAAGGGATGCTTTGATAGTCTGCTCGCTCTTTTTTTCATTTTTCTCGCTTTATATAAAATGAAACGTTCTTTTTCATCGTCACTGTGTCTCTCTTATGGTTTTTAGTAATAGAAGTACGAGGCTCTCTCGCCGCAATTGCATAAGGCATTGCAATAGAGAGCCCATAGCGATAGGCATCAAGAAGAAGAAGCGGAAGAGTCCCTTGGCTGCAAAATAGTAAATGAGAAAAGAGATTTCTAGTACGGTGATGAAAAGAGGCCTCGGAAAGATTGTTCAGCGTTTTCTCGTTTTCACACACGATGAGAATTTATCCCGCGTGCGCCGTAAAAAAAAAAAATAAAAATAAAACTTCATGTTTAAATAAAAATAAAATGCTTGCGAAAATCGTGGTTACTCGCTCACCGGAATGGAATTGTTGCGAACTGGCGAACGAGCGCGTAAAGTATTCCTGAATCCCTCGAGGAAATTGAGTTTGCTTTTGGTCGGGCTTGGGGTCCTTGGAGTATCGCCTTCAAGACCGCCTGTGTGGGCTCGCTGGACGGGTTGATTTTTCCTCGAGTGTCCGTTCCTCCTCTCCTTATTGGCTGATCCGGTGACGGTTAGCGTTGGCGGAATCGAGACGGCTGCTCTGGTTACCGATGGTTCCGGCGTCGAACCGCGACTGTACGGCCAGCAAATAATAAATAAATAATGCAAAAAAAAAAAACACAGTACATCGACTAATAAATTGGGATCACACCGGGACGTGTTTCTCTTAGGATTTTTAGTGCTGGCGAACATTTTCGTTGGGGTTTACATTCTTGAGGATTTCCCATTAGCAGGCACGACATTACACCACTCCCCCAAAACTCGGTACTGTGTTCTTTTTTTCAGAAAACATAGAAAAACAAGCTGTTAGTAAATTCGAGTGCGGTTAGTCGCTACGTGAGGCCGGGGAACAATAAATCAGGATTTACGATGCATCGCCGTTAAATTTCTTGATCAATTTATGATTTATTCTAAACAAAGTGTTACGCTCATACGAGTTGGTTATAATTTGATTTTTTTTTTGGTTTTGTGGGCTGCTTTTTTGCTCTTTCCTCAAGTAATACGTAATTATTTACATGCACTGTCGCCTGCTGCGACGAGTGCGGTGTTTATAAACGTTATTAAAATTACTATAAATATATCGTACATTTTTCGTCGTTACGTTATTGATACCATAGGCTCTCAGCAAGCGCCCCTCACATCGCCAATATATATATTTATAGGTCGTATATTTATATATATATATTTGTTTTTGAGATCAATATATATATATATATGTTCATAATATGTATATATGCACATTGGAACGGATTAGCAAACGTTATAGGCTCAGGGAGCGAGAACAAGTAAAAGTGAGAGTAATTATCGTGAGAATATTCTGAAGAAGCTAGGATAGCGAATCCAATAAGTTTCAAAGAGGGTTTTTTAGGGGACGGTGGGTTTTCTCGTACATCTTTTTTCTTCTTTCATTTTTTCCCTTCCTTTCATTTTTTTCCTTCATTTTTTTCCTTTGAAAGCAAGGTGGTTAAAGGGTCCCAGGATTAGAATTCTACTGTTATCTACCTTACAGCGTTTCGTTATTCCTCATATATAAAATATACAAAAATATTGTTGGAACGAATTATTCACAGGTTTTCAAGTGTTAAAAGAGAGAGATAGTGTGTCAATGAGGTTCACGTTTTGTTATTTTTTTTACTCTTTCATCTCTTAGCTCTGTTTTGCTTTTCTTTTGCTGTGGAAGGTTTAACGCTTACTGTGGGTATTTGGTAAGTTCCTTTTGATAGGCGATCGGCGACTGTATGGCTTTCAGAAAGTCGTGCTGTGTTTGCAGAATCGATGTTATTGTGTCGCACCATTCTTGCTTGCGCGGTCCGTTTTCTTCTATCGTGCTGCACGCAAAACCTAGACCCGGGGTTAGAGGATCCGTTGAACGAATGATAAACTTCTCGGGATCCTCGGAACATTCGTCCAGACTCATTTTATTCACCTGTCACAAAACCATAATTTTTGTTAATTAGTTCAAAAAATTTACTACTATCATTACTTCATTTTTGTATCGATGGTAAAATTTTCTGCGGATTTCTACCTGGATATGAGCTTTGTAAATGTAGGCAGGATTTGTAAATTGAGTTTTCTTGCCAACAGCTTCGCTGAATATTATATTCTGCTCGAAGAGGAACACCTGCCATTCCCGTCCTCGAGTTTGCATGTTGGAGAGCTCAGTCACTAACAGCGGACCATGCAAGAGCAATTTACCCTGCGCTGTTATCTTACCCTGAAACAAAATCACGTCGAAACTTATTCATACTAGTTATAATTATTATTACATTTATCGACTTTCGTGGGAGTGCATAATCAGGGAATTTCTCAACATCAACGATCATGAGCTCCTGACTCAGCCTATTCAGGTTATTCTGTGACTTCTGCTTCCTCGATAAAAGATATAAGTACAAAGTAGCTATTATTTGTCTACTAACGTCGAAGCCCTGCAGTCTTCCAACGTTCATCATGTCATTGGCTGCTTTTGGAATGACTCGCATAACGTGAGCCGCCGCTCTAAGATCTTCGATCTCGGACAACCGTGTCGTCCTCTCTGTAAGCCGGAGCGCGTCTCGCAGCAGTAACTGATATTTCGTAATCCTCTGAACTGGCTTTATCAGCAAGTCGCAGAGTTGCAGACGATGTCCGAGCTTTTGTCTCAATTCCTATAAAAATTGCGAGATAGTGAATTAATTAAACCGTTTTTAAAATTGAATAATCTTCGCTTTATATTTGAACTCACTTCGAAATAAGTGTCGATATATTCGGATACGATGTATTCAGACACTGGCTTGTTTTGACAGTAAACGACATACATGTGAAGTTTTCTCTCGTAGCGTTTGAACAAGGGACCCAATTCTTCAGGGTGTTCAATACATCGTTCCAGAGCTTTCAAGAAGAAGCTAAAAAAATTTAATAAATTAATATCTCGTTGCAGAACTATCAACAATTGAGCCTTAAATCATTTCGTAAGAAATTTCTAAAGTCTTGAAAAATAAACGACAGAGAAAAATTTGTGCAATGATCGCGTTGATACGTGTCATAAAAATTCCACTAACTCTCTGTGCCATTCGTAAATTGCTTCAAGGTTGCCGAAAACCATTTTGTCCTTGCCAACTTTGAGGTCTTCGGGCAGCGGGACCTCGCTGTCGGCATCCCTCATCTGCGCCATGTAGCCCTCAACAATATGCCTCAGATCATTCACGTAATCTCGCTCGGTGTCTACCAATTCTCTAATAACGAATTGTCGTTTTGCGAGAGCAGCCGTCTCGGGATCGACCTCCTCGGTTATCGAGGAGCCACTCATTCCGCTGTAACTGTCCTCTCCCGTCGAGGATCTTCCCGGCGTTCTCATCAAACTGTGACGTTCTTGATTCTCTGTATGTTGTTCCTAAAAAATATAATCACTCATGTTTTTAGTATTATTATTAATGTTTATTATATCATGATTGAAAATACAATAAAATTCATATATTTTATTGAATTTTGAGAGCTGTGCATTCTTGCAAACATTTAAAAAAAATTATCATTACTTTGCAATCTCAATAATTTTCAAATGTGTTTCTTGTTTACGGCTCAAAGATGTCATTTCCTTTACATCATTATTTCTCTTCTATTTCATTTATGTATTTTTCCTCATAATTTATTTGATATAGCTTTTTTTCAATCGAGTAATTGCATAAATATTCGAACCAATCATGATCGATGCAAAAAAGCAGGAAGTCTAGAATCAATTATTACGAGTCGGTTAATAACTGACCATTCTTTCCTTGACAATCTGCTCGATCTCGGCAAGGTCAGCTGTCGTAGCTCCGTCCAGCGTCTTGATGGATCGCTCCGCTGTCTGCAAACAGAATAATCAACTCGGTTGAGCGCGAGCTCGGAATACTCTTCGCATATTGCAATCAGACACTTAAATACTCGCTGGAGCAACGATTAACGCGAACGTTCATTTTTTTTCGTTTCACAGGCGATTCCCGGTTTTCCAGGCTTATCACGTGTTCACTATCACGAAAATACTATTCAGACTACAAACGCGGACAAAAATAAAGAAAGCTCGTACTCTTTGATTTTTTTCCAGTATTTTAGAAATAAGATTTCGGGACTAAATTTATCTTTAGCCTTGAAAAAAATGTATATTTAAAAATAGATGTTAGGGAAATGTGCTACCGAGAAATAGAAAAAAAAGTCTCTCGCGACCGTTCTTTCAAATAAATTGAACGAATTGAAAAACGTACTCGTTTTCCTGGCAATTCGTCTGGAATTGTTGATCCCGGCGGTCCATTTCCTGCGGCGACCAAAATTGGTTCGGTGATCGGTTTCATCGGTGGTGGCAATTCGAAATCGTCCTCGCCATCCTCTCCGCCGTTTTGCTCGAGGAACGTCGGTGTCTCGCCGTTGTCGAGTTCGACCTCCTCCTCCTCCTCGCCCTCGGACACGGCCCGACCGGATTTGTCCCCGGTCGGCAACTTGAAACGCTTGTCCGAAGGTGTTTTCTTGAGCGAGGGCAACGGACGCTCGGTCGTCGACGTCGCGCTCGTCGATTTTTCGACCTTGCCGTGGCTGAGCTTTCGCAACGGCTGTGGCAACCATTTTTTTCTAAGAGAAAAAAAAGGATTATCAAACTCACTTGTACTTCCAACAATTTTATACGTTTATCATCTTTCAATAAATTTTTTTCCAAATTTGTAATTTATCAGAAATTTTTGAAAATAATTTTATTTTTTTAAATCTTATTTTGTGAAGGGTTAAAATTTTTTTTAAATATTTAGATTTTTTAATCTTGTTTTTTAAGAGTAATCGACTTCTTGATTTAAAAAAATCTTTTTTATGACAATTTTGAAATACTCACGAGCTGAATCCTCGCCTCTTGTTGCCCGGTGAGCTTGTACTCGTCGAGCCATTCCCTTCGTTTGACACAGTTTCTGAAACACGGCATACGGGAGTCTCGCATAAAATAATGATTTTCATACAGCACGAGCACAAGTGCGAAACGTTATTATTGCGTTTGTGTCGCCTACTTGGTAAACGAGCGTAATGTTTCTTCGCACTTCGGAGTATTCCCATTGCTGAGACAGTCTATTTCGACCTGAATACGTCACAATGAAACGTCCATTATTTATTTACTATTCGTCAATCTCGAGAAAACGATTGTCTTGTTCTCATACGTCAAAGTATATTTGTTTATTTTTTCGCGAAACATATAAAAATAGTTTCGAAATTTCACAGTGCTTCACAAGCGTTTCGACTCCGGATCGCGAGAGGCACTGACGATTGGTCATCCCGAAACCGAAATTCTCGAATATGGGAAAGTCCCGACCTCCATTTTTTTTTCTTCCGCTCGCTCGTCTATCTCGTCTCTCAGTTTTGTCGTCGCCCGGGGAGGGAGATTGTTTGAGATGAGCAATCGTTCTCTCCCTCTGCCCACGTTTTCGTTCGAGCGAATCCTCGTGCCAAGTTTGCTTTTCGCAAACTCGCGCGCGCGATGTTTCCCTCTCGCCCACCGATCTCCGGCGTGCTCGCTTTTTCTATCGTTTCCGGCTCGCAGAAATAAAATTCGGACAATCGAAACGTTGGCTCGATGAGTAGGGAATTGAGGAATGAATGAAAATTTCCTCCTATCCTCTCCTCTCCCTCGATCACGAGAATTACAACAAAATAGAGGAAAAAAATTCGTAGACGAAATTAGACGTCTACGAACTTACGAGATTATTTTTCGAGATTTGAAAAATGAGAAAAAAAATTCGTGGACGAAATTAGACACGCGGAGGTTTGTTTTTCTTCGTAGTTTTTTTTCCCGAATTTGTTTTTCCTTGATCTTAAATCCCCGAAACGGGAATCTCGAAATTTCAATCCATCAATGTTTTTTGAAGTAGAAAATAGATCCGGTGTCGACGAATTATTCAAAAACTGATTTCGGAGAGCAGACGAAAATCGAGGAGAGAAATAATTCCGCGTGAAATTATTCGTGGCTAAATTCCGACAGAGAAAGCCCGAGACAGAGTCTGCGTAATTATAGTTTCATAGCTTTCGCCCGTAGTAATAAAACATTCACTCTGTTTTTGCCGTTTCGTGGACGGTCGCACCCGGAAGTGGACAATAGCACAGTGGGAACGACCGTTTTCATGCCCCTCAATTATTTATTTATTTTTATACTTTCTCGTTCATTTTAATTTCATTCCACTTGTCACATCCACAAAGTCATCCGCGAAATTTAAAAAAATAGGACGAGATAATTAGATTAATGATAATTGATGAAAAAAAATATTTTTTCAGTGACACTTGATTTTTGATGTAACTGGAAATTGAGTGAGAGATTAAAAAAAAAAAGTTAATTAATTTTTGCAAAAACCGGCCGGTACGTCCGATGAAAAAAATTGCTCGATTGAAACGCGGAAGCGGTTCTCGCGATACTACGTCGTCGACGATGAAAAAGAACGTTCGGTGTTTCTCAAGAGAGGAAGAAGAAGAGTGGGTCCGGAGGCTCGGAAATAGTTCGTCCCTCGATCTCGTCGTTTCTCTTCCTCGACGCTAATTCCCACTGTCTTTGGTTCGATTCCAAGTTACTATATCACGAGAGTTAAAGGTCGGATGCTCGACGCTATAAAAGCGAGAATGAAGTGTCTCGAGGATGCCTCTGACGTCAGGCTTATGCTTTTTTGACTCTTTCGACTCTTTCTCTCTTTCACTATCTCACTTTTCACTTCGATGCGCGCCCTGTATTTTTAGAGATCGCTGTAACACCAATTGAACTTGAAACATACTCATAGCACGTGCGGAACTTTTTCAAATTCTCGAAATCCTTTTATGGAGATATTTTGAATTTTTTTCTTCCCTCTAAACAATATTTGATGATTTTTTTAAAAAAATGTTCTAACGTTATTGCAAGAAAAATTCTATCTAAATTTATGAATTTAAAAAAGTAACATGTGGGAAAATTTAATTAAAGAAAAACGTGAAAGAGGAAAAAAGCGACTTCGCGGAAATAAAAGGTCGCGGTCGATAAGCCGAGGAAGAATGGGGCGCGACACAAAACACGCAAATCTTTGTCTTCTCGCGCGAGTGCTCCGAAAATGAAAAATCGAGCTTCAATTTCCGATTCGCGGGAAACTTGACCGGACGAACGGGAATCCTTCTCCGAATCCGGAATACCGTGGGAATTGTTTGTCCTGAAGTTTATTCTCGATCTATCGTTGTTATTTAATAAACACGGGAGAGACTTTTACATGCGGATCCTCGTAAAAGGTCGCCGTAACGCGACGTTATCGATCGTTCGAGCCTCATTATGTCATCGGGTTAAACGCCGATAAAAAATACTATTTGCGTTTGCACTGAAAATTCTCAGACGCTCGAAAATCTTCGCGAAATTTACGACCCTCGTTTTTTTCACTCTCAAACGTTACAGTTTTATTCCCCATAAATATACGCCACTTGATAAAAATCTACAAAAATATAAATCCAAATAAAAGTGGCATCTCTTCTTCCTAAATGTTACATTTTAGTTTCACATATTGGAGGAAATCTTCTAAAGTGGTGAAAGAAGAAGAATGTTTATTTGTAGCGGGAATCTTTGAGATTATTTTTCTGTTCCTCGAGCGTTACATCTTTGAGTCCCGGACATCGGTACTGAGAAAAAAAAATCAACTGAAATACTGCAAGAAACAAAGTATTTTTATGTAGCAAGTGTTTTCGAGGATTTTTCTTTCTCGTACAAATTTCATGGTTTAATTTCGACGTAGTTGGCCATTGACCAGAATATCCACGTAGATAAGATTAAGACGCTGCGAAGAATAGAACATAAACATTGGACGAATCGTAAAAAAAATGAGTCAACATATGAGCAGATGAAATTCATCGTATGTGCACTGACGTTTTTTGCGCATTTTTGTTTCGATTTTCCTTTTCCTCCTGCTTGTACCTGAGCTCTGCGGTCATTGGAATTATTTTATTGTCCGAGCTCTGGGATGGAGATAAAACGAGAAGGATACGAAGTCGAAGAGATCGTTCGCGTTATTACGAACCTGGAATATCGCCAACTTTAACGTCTACGAATGTTCCAATATTGGAACACTGGGTAAAGACCCGATTAGCGTGTGTGCCCGAGAGATTCTCGAAAACGAGATTCGAAGACGAGTGGCGTCCAGATGCACTTTTTTCCGAAATTCGACACTCCATTTTTCGAGAGTCAAAAATTAGATTCAAGTGATACGAAAATTATGTACCAAATTAACTATCTAAAAAAATTAATTGATAAAAAATTATAAAGCCACTCATTTTGAAATTATTGAGGAAATTTGATTGTGCGAAAAATTCTTATCAGATTCGCGGTAAGTAACATTTAAGTCGATAATGTAAAAAATTACTAAAATATAAATTATTGAAGAAATAGTTTTATCTTTCCATTAGGAAAAGTCGAGTGTCCGCTCGAGTAAGGTAAGGTGAAGTTTAACGATTCAGAGCTCGCAGCGCGACCGGAATCTCATATGGCGAGGACGAATAAATTCTTCGCGCTTTATCGAGTCGTCATTAGCGTTTCCTCTGCTACTTACCAGCACGAAAAATCGTGCGTTATCTTTTTAATATTTCTGAATACTTCCGCGATCGTCTCCGCAAAAATAAGAATAAAAAATACAAAAAAGAAAATAAATAAATAAATAAATAAATAATGAAAAAATATGTCACTTTGACAAAGTTTGTTATTATCTCGCGTGATAAATTTTACGTTTTGACGTTTCGCTTGTTCAACAATTTAACACGACATTAAAAAGAGAACGAAGACTCATGACGAATTTTACGAAGGATTATCAAACACCGATGCGTCACTGATAAAAAAAATGAACCGATGCGCAGTGACAAATGAGAACGAGAGGAAAAGAGGAAAAAAAACGAGAAAAAAACAAATTTCAGATATGTCGAGCCTGAAGGTGTTAAAACGATAATTGATTCGAACAGCGTTCACGAGCCGCGCTGACGTTTCGAGTACGACAAATGCGCACGATTGACAGCTTGACAAATGCACTGTCCGAAGCTACAATCTACTTTGTACGCTCCGCAATTAAAGAAACTTAAGATAACTGACCAATACATTTCCCTAATTTCTAATACAAGATAAAAATGTTTAAAAAAATATTTTCATCATTCATGTGATCAGGATAATCATAAATTTTGATAAACTATTTTTTTTCTTAATTTTATCCAACGCTGATTTTCTTTTCGTAACGTCAATAAAAAAAATCTAACCTCTGTGCAAGAATCCAAATCGTGGCAGGGATCGACTCCTGACAACGGTTACGACCCGGTGTTCGTTCATCGCGATTTTTCAATCACATGAAAATAGAAATTTAGTTTTCATGATGAAAAAAAAGGAAGAGAGAAAGAGGAGGAAATTCGAGTGAGCAAGAAAACAAAGTGGAAGTGGTTTCTCGCGAGCGGATAAATTTGTACTAGGCGGAGTTCTATGTCGTGCTCGTCGCGTCGTTTTCTCTTATCTCGAAAAATTGCTCACACTCTTCTTATTTATATGTCTCCGCGGGCTTTCACACGAGTTCGCGGTTGTAATCGAGATAGTTTAGGACAAAGCGTAAGTCTCTCCCGAGAGGAAAGCGCGCGCGTTAAAAATGGCACGTTAGGTGAGAAACGAGCGAACTCGGGCGAGTGGACGCGACGCGGTTATAAATATTGTTAAATAACGTGATCCCGAACGAGTTCCTCGACGCGACTGTACAATGTCGACTGACAAAGAAATTCGCGCTGCTTGACGACGCTGCTCAAATCGCGGCGGAAACAGCTGGACAAATTTTTAAAAATTAACATTCTTGTCCTCCAAACGTTTTTTTAAAATTAAATATACCTAAATGAAAAATAAAAAATTGTTAATATTAAACTTTTTAGCATCATTGTCCTGAATCTGCACTGCAAATTATAAAATAATAATAATAATTTATATCTTTTAAGATTATGCCGATATTCGCTGATCAATCATTGGTTGGTAAAATTTTGAGAAATATAACTTTATCGTTTTCTTCAAAATTTCTATTTTTCTAGAGAACCGTTTAAACATCTCATGTTTAGTTTTTATTTAATAACACCGATAACCGAACTTTTAAGTTTAACTGTAAGATTTTGTATTAAATTTCATAGGTGAGTATAAAAAAAGATAAAAAAATAAATAGAGATAAATGTCATAACAACTTATGAGCTTGGCGACCTCCAGATGCAACGCGCCGACGAACGTTTCCTCGACGCAAGTTGGCGAAATTGGATAAGTGCTCGTCGATTGTCGGGGGCACGGATGATCTCTATTATATCTTAATCTCGAAGGAGATCCTCGGGACGTCGTTACCGATCGGTGAATGAGAGCACCGTGTTTTTTTTCTTTTTTTTCTCGTTTTTTATAGCCCAAATGTCCTTTCGTACGTGACGCGTGGCAGGAAGACGAGAGAAATGTCTCCACGCGTCGAAAAAAGGGAGAAGAAAAGGTGCGTGTGTGTGCATACGAGATTTAAGGGTGGGTGGGAATTGCGATAGGTCGCGCGGCCGCTTCGGAGGCTGCGAACTGGTCAAGGACACGCGCTCGTGCGTATTGATCGAGTGCGGAGAGAGAACCGTTCACTTCGCCCCAGCTACCACGAATCAACGTCGCACATCGCTTTCTTAACTATTTCGAGGTCATTTTTGACAGTGAAAATAATAAACGATTTTTTAATTTTCATTTTGAAGGATTCTTTCGAAATTGACTTTTGCTCCAATTGCGATGTTTTTTCTGCAAAATTGCAAAATTGAAAATAATTCTTTCTACGAATCGTTTGTTACTTTTTTTGGAATTACTGCTTTCTCCTACATTTTACTGAGGTCAGTAATTTAGAGATCGATTCTATTTCTCGTTAAACGAATTTTTTCACTGATTTCCCATTAAACGAAAGAATGTTTTGGCTGATTTTCATACAATTTTTTCGGACTCAAATTTCTTTTAAACGAAAATTCGTTCTCAAACTCTCAAAAATGATTTCTTAAAATCGCAAAATACTTTTTTGGTTCCTGATCCTCCGATATTTTAACACGTACTTCGTTTTCTTCCAACTTTTAATTCCTCCATTTTCTCGTAATTTTTTTCCTAGTTAATTTCTATTGACTTTTTTTCGTCGATTATTTTTTCCCATTTTTTATCAGTATATAGAAATATCCATAAGTCTCGAAGACGAGGAGACAAATTCGATCGACCTTGCGTCGTCGCCCGAGGGAATTAATTGGCTCGAGCATCACTCCAAGCTCGACAGGATTAACGTTGCAGGTGCTCTCCCATCTTTGTCTCCTGTCTTTCCTCCACCTAACGCTGCAGCAAGACGTGCTCGCCCTAACGTCCCCACTAAATTGCTACGTGAGAGAGAAATCGTGTAAATCTGACAGTGATAACCTTTCCTCCCACACTTCTAAGTACGTGTTAAGGTCGCAAAACGAGATAATCAGACCCATTGCGCTCATTTAGCCAATAATTATTCTCCTAACATTTTTTTTTTCAATTTTTGTACTTTCGTTGCAGGCACGAACATAAAATCGAATTTTTCCTTTTTCTTTACGACTTTTGATTTTAGAAGTCTGAAAATTATTTCGAAAACGATCATTTCAATAATTCGAGATTGAAAATCTTTGTTTCAAATTTTAAAAATCTTTTATAATTTTTTCGATTTTTATTTTCATGGTTGAAATTTTTTTTCTAAGTTCGTAACGAAGTGAAATATTTGTATACTTTTATGTTATTTTTTACCAAAATAAACGAAAATACATAAATAAAATTATAAAAATGCTAAATTGAATAATTTAAATAAATTTCGTAAAAAAAAATTTTTTTGATTAAAAATTCACTTACCGGGTTCCTCGGTAGCTGTAACTGGCTGTTGAGCAATTCCTACAGTATTTTGTTGGGAAGATGGTGCTTTTCTGGACGGGGAAGTTTTGCAAGAGGTTGTTGGCGGCTGTTTGAGGGCGCTCGTCGGAACGAGGCCTTCCGGCGGCGGTTCCGACTGTCCAGGCGCGAGTGGCAGTCTCACGAGTGTCCACTCGCCGCCTCCGGTGTGGCCGCTTCCGTTCTCCAGTACCTCGACCTGTTGTCCCTTCGTCACGGTCAATTCTCGAGAACCGGGTGCCGCGGAATGATCCGCCACGACCCAAGTCATTTCTATGACTCCCGTCTAGAAAAAAAAGAAGAAAATTAAAATTATGAAAAAAAAACTTAAGTACTTTTTTTTCCAAAAAAAATTAATTAATACATATTTGAACGTAACGACCTGAAAATATGAATTTCATAAAAATTTCAGTACTCTTTTGTCCTAAAAAAATTATTTTCTCAGTACAATTTGTTTGGGTTCGTAAAAGAAATTGGAGTTTGTAAAATTAATGATTAACAAAAGAAATTAATTTTCACGGCGTGACAATTTCTGTGCGTATCGAAATCTAAACGGTCTCTTTGCTACTACGACTCTCTCCTGTCCGAGCTTCCGTGCTTTTCAACCTGGCTTCGATCTCAGGAAGCGATAGCCGCGTTTGCACGCGAGCTCGTCACTCTCCCTTTTTCCACATGCGTTCGTTTTACCTCGGTACTCGATTCGTCAAAAGTCAAGACATCGTACCGGATATTCCTCATTTCGCCATTTTTCTAATTTTTCTTTTTCCGGAGAGTAAAAGCTCGAAAATTCGCAATACAAAAAAAAGTTGAAAACTATGAATGAAAAATAAATTCCAAACACGAAAGAGAAAACGAAATTAAAAATTTGATTGAAATCGCATGAAATTAAAAAAAAAATATAAATCCACAACAGAAAAAATTATTAAAAAAATTTGAGTAAGAAACAAGGAAAAAAAATTAAAAATCCGCACAGGTAAGAAAAAATTGAGACGATCATTCTCCCCGACGAATTAGCGGTGGACGATCTATAATTGCGTTCGTTCTATATAACGGGCGATAAGAAAGATAGAAAGAGAAAAAAGAGGAAACGTGTCTCATCGATGAATGAAAGATTTAATAATAGAAGCTCTCGTAGGTTCTTCGTTCCTCCACGTTTTTTCTTCCCTTCTTTTCTTCACTTCTTTCCTTCCTTTTTTATTAATAACATCGAAGCATTGTAAATAAGCTCGACTGCATCGCGGCAAGTTCATGCTCCGGGCTATTGATCATTCTTCTATACGTAAAAGCTCGCGTCAAACGTAGATTAAAGGAAACCGAGGTATACATATATGCTGAAAAATAAGAGACTCGTAATTCGATAGATGATCGGATATCGCAAATAATCGTCTCATCAATCACCCTCTACCAACGAATATTTTTTTTCAGTCCAAAAAAATTGTCTATCTAAGGAAAAATATAATCTTTTTTTAGTCCCAGATTTTTTTCTTGCAAATAAAAATACCGATACACTCGTAATTCGATAGGTGATCGGATATCGCGAATATCCGTCTCATCAATCACGTCTTTCCGACAAATATTTTTTTTGGGTCCGAAAACAATGTCCTTCTTATCGAAGAATAACCAAAAAGCAGGATTTTCTTTTAAGCGTAGAATTTTTCATATAATAAAAATTCTGACGTACATAATTCGATAAATTATATCCGACTGGATACTGCGAATAATCATCTAATAAATCCTTCGATACTTTTTTCTTCAGCTTATAAATAAATTTTCTCCGGTAAAAAAGAGGGAAACAAAGGATTACGTTCTAAATCCTGAATTTTCCATTCGGTAAATAAAAATAGCGGTGCACTGTCTTTTTTTTATCGAATATTAAAATCGCGTCGAAGCTTCCGAGGGATGGTCTTTGATAATTTTCGGTTCGCCGGAGCGACTAATAGTATATCTATTACTCTTGCCTGGCTGATTCTGATCCAGTCGAAAAGTTTCGGCAGAGGTGGATCGAGAGGGCCTCAAAATATACGCGAGAATCAATAAGGTCGATTTTCCCTATGAAAAATACCGAGTGTTCTTTCGCTTTTCGAAAAATCGTAAATTCAATTTCGACGTAGAAAAAAAAAATGGAAAAATGATTCGGGAGAGCAAACAGATCGGGGAGGAAATGCTGTCGAGATGTTTGACGTCCTGTGTTGGCAGAGGTCACGTTGTTATGGCAGTTTGCTCGGTTATTACCCCATCGAGGGTGCGATTACCCCTCGGAATTAAACGGAATGTACTGCGCCCTTTTTTCGTCCCTTTTTCTTTTTTTTTAAGGACGGAACGGAGAGTAATTCGCTTATTTACTTTTTCGTTATTTATCAGGATAGAAAGAAATATAATCTATAATTTAATTTCATTTCCTTCGATGAAAAAAAAATTCTGTAAAATCCGGAAATATTCATTTACATTTTTCGGAAATTTTTGGTTTTTTTCCTCTCACACGCTACTTGTCTCGTGATAAATTTCTACGGATTCGTGTACGTGTCAACGATCACGTTATACGGAAAAGCTTTCAAACGTTGAGCAAAAATGGCGTCAAAGAGGGCAAAAGAGTGAGAGCGAGAGAATGAGAGGAGAGAGTGTATTGGGATTTAAAGGCCTCTTATACGACCTTCGAGTATTTTTTATGAACACTCTTGGTTGATCGCGACACAGTATCCGCGCTGTGGGTATTTTCGAAGCACGTGAGAGAGGGCTCTCGAAGGTGGAAATTTCGCGCACATTCCGAGCGTGTCGTTAGAATCGATTTTGAAATAAATCGGTAAACATTTGAGACCTCTTGAATATTTTGTACGAGAATAATCAATGACCTCGTTGTCGAGGCTCTTAAAGATAAAATGTTAAAGTGATGAGACGAGATTCGCAAAATCCGTTTAGAATTTTTATGACCCGATCTGAAATTGGCTCAAAAAATTATTTTCTCAAAAGTGCTCGGGCGTTCTATAATTCTAATTGAAAAAAGGTTTTGTTCTTCGAGAATAATGTTATTATCTGAAGCTTTCGGAAGCTCGACTTCCTTCCCATTCTCAATTTCTCTTGATTTGTCTCAATATATGGATTTCCGATGTTCGTCAAATCCGTAGGATATTCGATCATAACGAGCTTGCACCGAGTTCACACGTCGACGAGGATTGTGCGCGCATCCGTCGCGTATTCTCCCACGAAACGGTTCGCTGTGCAATATACGCGGTGATCCTATAATCCGATGGGAAATCCAACAATGAGAAAAATCGAACCGTTCAACCCCGCTGCCTTTTTGTCCGATCTGTTATATTTTCCTTGCAACACGAAACGAAATAATGCGAAAATAAAAACGCAACCTCGGAGAAAAAGTTCTGGATTGATCCCTGCCGACTTACATTCATTTGTGTATAAATAAATCGCATTGTTCATGTGCGCTTTACGTAACAGAAACATCGGAATTATTCACTGGAAATTACGAGAGCGGACGATACAAAACGTGTATTTTCGCTCTTGGTTCGTTCTATTCGTGGCGGAAAGCCTGTCACAGACGTCTCTCCATTCATCCATCTTTCAATTATTTACGGACAAATTTCTTCAGAACATTCGGAGCATTCCCCAAATTTTATTATTATTTTTATCATCCGAAATAGCTACAGAGAGAAATTTGTACATGATCTACGAAATTTACTACACAAATTTTATGTTCATTGTGTAGATCACATTTTAGAATTTTATTATTATTATTTTACTCATTTTACTTTGTAGTACACTGTCTCTTGGTACGATGATAAATTCGTACGTTTCATGAAATGGATGAAATTTTATTTTTTCGCTATACATCAAATGCGAATTTCATAACTGAGCTTGCGATATATTACTCTCTTTTAAATTTATCTGTACTTATTTTATAAAGCTGTTAAAAAATCCCACAGGTAAGGCTGCTAATGAAGCGTAATAAAATATAATATTATCAAGAAAATTTTTACTCTGGAAAAAATATTCGTCAGGATAAATTCGTCCATTCTCTGAAATTTTATATTCCTGCGGAGCGGAGTGTATTAAAATTAGCGAATTTCTCCCTTTTCAAAGACCTTCCACATCCCCTCGTAAAGTTTGTATAACTCGACTGTACAGTATCATTTTACTACGAGAAATGTAGTAATTTTTTTGCACAAAAGTCTCTTATTCGTGAATACGAATACCCGATGGATTTCTTTTCCTCGTCTCCTTTTCTCCAAAAGTGCGTCGTTATTTTTCTTTGTTACTCAAGGTCGCGAACTTGGAAGAGGAAACGCGATATCGCGATTTTGCGCCGTGAAATCATTATTCACGTGGAAATAGAGAGGAAAAAAAAGAGCTTCGTTACACACGCGCCGACGAGTGTTAACCGTTCGTACACAAAATACAAATACGGAACATCTGCCGCGGCCGCATATGGGTCAGCCATGATGAAATCTCTGTTTTCAGTTCCCCGAGGCTCTTTCCGATCGTGATTTTTTTTTCAGATCTCACAATCAGAATCTACGGAATCTCTTCTTCCCTCTTTCGTTTTTTTCCCTCGCCTTTTACGACGAAAGGGATCGCGCAGCGGACTTTCAATAATAAACGAAATTGACTTTTAACAGTCCGCGCAGCTCACTAAAAATAATTCAACTCTCAACTCTTTCGCGTTAAATAATCTCGAAGTTACATTTTTTCGGTCATAAATTACGCCGGTCTGTAACGAGGTCAATAAATCATTTCTAATTTTTATCGCTGCCTCATTTTCATTCTTTCGGTCTCTCCGATATACTGGTATGAAATATTATTATAGCGGACTCTTTTGTTCTTCTTATTATTCTATTGTTTATGGATGATGGGAATGCGAAAACGCAATGTATACGATAGTTTAAGCGTATAATAAATGTATGGAGAAATTTTCTCTCTGTCTCTCTCTCCTTCTTCTTTACGAGCGTATTCACACGCTCGTACGCACACACGTTGGTGTATACAAACGTTATTATTTTCCAATAATTGCGCGAGTTTAGTGCTCGGTTGTATTCGTTTCCAGGCTGAGTGACGGAGAGTTATGTCTCTTGGCTTTTATTAATCGATCCTCTCGCTCTTCAACTATAAAATTCGATTAACAGCGTTACCATCCGCTGCACAATCTCCGTTTTCTCCCTCTTGAGATTTTCGCCGGTGCGCTCGAAATAATGCGAAAAATAAGAAGTCTCGTCGAAAAATTAGGGACGAAATTCAAGGCCTCGAGAACGATTTCATTTTTCTCCAATTTTTGTTCGGTGAAATCGAATTATGATGTATCGTTGTGCATGAAAAAATTGCTCGACCGCGAAAGGTAAAAAAACGATAATAAATTGAAGATAAAAAATGGGTAAAAATAAATAAACAAGGATAGAAAAAAAAAGAGAGTTTGTGCGCGTGAATTTTTCGAGTTTTATTGGATGGCGAACGTGTCGTGAGGGAGATAAAATGTTTTAACCAGATGAAATCAATATTAACGCTCGGGAACTGTCAAAAAAATGAAAATAAATAAAGCATGTGTAACTTTTTTCGTTTTTTTTTCCTTTCGAATTTCACTTTTTTCAATTCAATTTTTTATTCGAGCCGTAAGTCAAATTACGAAATAATATTCCGAAATCGTGAATTGAAATATTTCAGACTCCTCGAGTCGTATAAAAAATCGGACAAAATGGCCCGGGGCTCGATTCTCTTGCCAAGTATCCACTTGAAGTGAGAATTTTTTTTTTCTCCGCGCAATTCGAAGATGCGCCTAAAACGGAATAAATATCTGCGCGTATACAATCCGGTAAAAACACTTGAGATTTCCGTTTTGTACACTCGGACGAAATTCTCGAGTGTATTCTTCAAAGATAAAGCACGTTATGCCTCAAAATCGATACCGGAGAGAAGAGGGAGCGAGCCCGAGTGAGAAAGACCGAGCATCCTGTTATCGAGGCCAGATATCACTCTCGCCACGACAACCCTGATGAGTTTCGTTTATCGATTAAAAAAAAAATTAAATAAAAGAAAATTGCTTCCTTCCTGATTATTATATCTCGGTTATAATATTCACGTTGTCGAGATTCCAGATTGTTCGATTTCTCATCTAAAATATTCAATCAATGCATTTTCTTCAATATTTTTCTCGTATTCTACTTTTTTAATACGTTCGTCTCCAATTTCACTCTGATTTGCTATTGGATTTGATCTGAATACTGGAAAACCAATTTTTGACTCTTTTGGAGTTTTCCAGGTTCACTTTTAGCATTAAAAAAAAATTATGAAATTTGATGGCTTCGTATATCAATTTTCGGTGGACCAAATTAATGATAACGTAGGCGATTTTTTTTAAGATTTTCATTACACGACGCAAATGAATTGGCCAACAAACATGAATGAAATAGTGGCTTACACGAACAAAGTCATTATTATCTAACGTTATCTGTGATTATTCATAATAGCGTAAGCTTTATTATGGAACAAATTGCTCATAAAATATGATCAGGGTTTTGTTGACGCAAACGATTATTATATTTAGTGTATTTTATCGCATCGTTTAATTATACAATGCATTTTCTTGTTGAGTGTACTTTTAATTTGAGCAAAAAAATAAAAAATAAAATTTTTTTGAGTGCAGAAGACTTTACGACTTTTAATTTATCATGTTTATTGCAGGTATCATTAAAAAAATCACGGTGAAAAAGCGAAAGACGTGAAAGGGACAGTTTTTTAGCTTTTACATCGCGAATTTCGTGTTTGCCGAGAATAATTGGCTTTTTCTTCATGAAAATGAAATTCCCAATTGACCCAGATCACCGAAAAAAAAAATTCAATTGTTTGAAATGTTTTGGGTCGATTTTTGAACTAATTAATTCTGAATCATGGTCGAGAATCATTTGAGCAATTCACTTCATTTCCAAGAATCTTTGATAAAGAGTTGCAGCTCGTAATTTTCAGTTTTTGAAATATTATTACCCATCGAATGAAATTGAAGATTCCATTGAATTAAAAATATTTTGCGAATCGGAAAAAAGAAGAGTTCGAAAACCTTCGATGAAATACCAAAAGCGAAATAATGAATGAAAATTGTTGTTTCGCATCCAAAAATAAGCGAGTTCAACGACAGTCTGAATAATAAATATCAGAATATTCGTAGTCACGATATTTTTCGTTTGAAGACACTGGAATTGTGCCATTGACCTGCAATTGTCTATTTCTGTGACATGTTCCGAGCGACGAGCCGGAAGTTGGAAGACAACGAAGATCAAGATCGCACGAAAGGCGTCTATTCTTCAGTTCTCTCGCATTCAGGACGACGCGTGCACGGAATCGCTCTTTATCAAGATTCTCGAATGATTCACATTGCGATAAGGGGAAAAAAGATCAAATCGGCCGATGAAATCATAAACACGAAAAATTCTCAATAATAGTAAACGCAAAAAAAATAGTTTGGAGTAAATTGGATCAATTATCGGAGATGGATCAAAAAAACTCAAAAAAATCCGAAAAAGCTGTACAGAAAATCGTGAGTCATCGAAATTCCAGGCGAGGGGGCAAGGACGATGAATTTAAAAATAAATATTACTCTAACCCGGAGATGAGAATTATAACCGTGCTCGTATATAGGACCCTGAACTCAATTTACTTTGCCATTTCCTTTTTTCGCTTAAGATATAATGCTCTCTTCGTATCGGCGCATCATCTCCGAGCTTTTTAAGATCACCGGATGTTTTTATATTCGCTTCTGGCCTAAAAAAATAAAAGCAGGAATTCCACATTTTTTCGGGCGCGTATAAATAATGTCTGAACACATGAAATTCATTAATCGAAAAAACGAGCACAAGGTTACATTTTTTTCAATAGTTTTTAGTTGTCGAACGTTAAAAAAAAAATTCTTGGAAATGATTCAATTTTTTTTTTCTTTATATATAAAGAAATCTCAGGCATTTTTGTGAGAAGAATTTCGAGCGAAGGGGTAAAAGTTTTCCTTCGAGAAATACAATAAGTCGAACAATTGAAGTTTTTTTTGCTTCTTCGCAAAAGCGCGATGTATCTGTCGGTGAGCGATAAGAAAAAACGGTGTCCGGTGAGAAAACACGAATCTCGAGGAAAGAGAGGCGAGGCTCGGCGAGACTCGACAAATCGTCATTTCTTATCTCGTATCGACTCTTCGAATTTATTCGATAATCCTCGAGGCTCGCGTCACATCCCTCTCCTCTCAGGCTCCATAAATTTTCACGTCGATTCTTCTCGTCATATTTTCTCAGGGCTTTGAAAATTCACCGTCTCACTCTTTTCCCGATAATCTCGCGCATTTCAGGAATCGTTCCAAAAAAAATATCCGGGCCGAAGATACTGCGTAGCGAAAGTAAATGGCGTCAGGATTTGCAAAGTCCTCGAAATTTTATTTTAAAGATTTTTCTGTTATTCTTTCCGTCGTTTTTTTTTTCTCTCAGCGCGATGGAAATTTAGCTGAAATTTTCGTCGACAAAGAGAGCTGTACCTGGGAGAGGGAGGGTTGTCGTCGCAAGTGACGCCACTGGAATGATCCCGGAGTATCAATGGTGTGTTGTCGCGCCAATCCAGGATGCTGGGGTGTCATCGAGGTCTGCCGAGTCCAGGGCAACGAAATTTTTCTCTTCGCCTTCTGAATTATCGTCGCCGGTTTCCCGGCCGGTGACGTCATTGCGGCAATTTTTTGCAGGGAGCCACCCCAGCGAGTTTCTTCCTTCTTCTTTTTTTTCTCTCTCCCCGATTCCCGATTTTCGCCCCAAATTGCGATTTTATATTCTCCTTGTTTTCACAATCCACACAAAACTGTCCTCAATTCTGCTATCCGATTTGAATGAAATTTTATTAAACTCTCGATCTATCCTCAAGATAATTCTCTCCCTCCCTCATATATTTTTCATTAAAATAAACAAAGGCGTATCGATCACTCCTTGAAAAAGAATTTTCTCACGAAACAACGAGGACGAAGAAAAATATGACCGAGAATGAAGAAGCAGAGGAGAGAAAGCGGTTGAATAATTTCTCACGTGGAACCGCGAGATTTTTCTCCTTCGCGATCGTCGCCATCTCCTTTCATTCCTTTTATTTATCTCTCTACTCTATTAAACGTTGGACGCAATATTTGCTTAATTCTATATATTTCAAATATAATTCCTTTCGATATATAGACTTTTCTTTTTATTGGAAATGAATTTTGGATATTTTTTTATTCGTAACTTGATATTTATATATATTTTCTTTTTCTTCTTTTTTTTCACGACTGTGTCCTTCGCCGGACCAGTGGAGGCTGGAACGGCTTTCGGGAGTCCGGCCGACCCGAAAGTCGCGTCCGTACTGATCCCGTTTGTTCTTCGCGTTCCTGGATTTACCTCCGGCCTCGAGCGCGCAACTCCTCGCGTGTAACCGAGGCCTGTGTGCGTGCGCTCGCTCGCGTTTCGCATGCGTGTGTGCACGACGAGCTTAATAACGCTACCGACCCGGCGAGCTAACGTACGATCGAGTGCGGATCTGCCGGTCCTCCCATCTCCCTCTCACCTCTTTTCTCTCTCCTCTCGCTCTCCTCGCCGCTTTTCCCCTGCGAGCTTTCGCGCAGACTTCGTCTTCGAGCCTCTCCCGACACATGCGCCAACTTTTCCTGATCACTCAATTTTCCATCGACGTCGCCCGATCATTTTTTTTTAATGGACAAAAGAATTTTCAACATCTCGCTGAATTTTTTCGCAGCCAAGAGTTCAGGATGTGATTCAGTTTCTGGGGAGGAAGTGGAAAAAGCCACATCCGGTTTGTACCCGGAGACTTTTTTCAAGAATTCAATTCTTTTGTTTCGAAAGAAAATTTAAAAAGTCTTGAAAATTGAGAACAAATCTGATTTTTTGAAAAAATCGAAAATAATTAAAATTTGGACATGAACAAAATATGAAATCTTCTTGTTTTATACTGTCCAGTGAATATAGAAATCAAATAAGATAAAATTTAAAAAATAGAGAGAAAATTTGATCCATTTTAAAAAATTTTTCAATATTGCTCAAAAAATCGAAACAAGGAAATGAAAATAATATAATGGGTCATTCAATGTGCGGTGATGCAATGGGAAAAAATGTCCTCCCGCTCCGGCAACTGAGTAAGCAAATTGGAAGAGTACGCATGGAAGAAGATGAAGAAGAAAACGAAGGAGGAAACAAGCTCGAAATGAATTTCGCGGTGCCTCTCGGATGCTGAAAGCTCTTTCTCTCCTCCGTCGGGCTTCTGTCTCTCTGCCGCAGAACGGGAAGGCGTCTGCTCCGTAAGATCGATCCCGGGAGCTCGCCCGGCGTTCACCGCGCCGCGGGCTCGCTTTCTCTCTCTTTCTCTCTCTATATCTCTCGTCTCCCTTTTTTCCAACGTGTATACATACAAAAGCTCCGATTCAACCTCCACGCAACCTCGCAAACTTCTCTCACAATCCTTTTTCGTCATTTTCTCCATATTTTCCTCTCTTTGTGTCACACTTTTTATTTTTTGTATCACTGTTTCTCTTCTTTTTCCTGTTTCCTTGCAGTAATTCTTTTTTATTTTTCGTTTCTAGCTTTTTGGACGGATTTTCGAGTTCATGGAAATTCGTGTACGAGATTTTCACCTTTTCCCTCTCTTTTTTTCATGACAAAATGAAATATCGTTTATATATTTTTCTGTTATTTTTCCACGTTTTCTGGCAAGATTTTTGAGTTCATGGTGCCCGTAGCTCCTAAATTCTCAATTTTTTTTCTTTATTTTATTCCGGAGCAAAAATTTTTTTTTCATGTCCAGTTTTTTGTCTCAAGATTTTTTAGGACGAAGAAACTCGTGTACTCCCAGTTTTCTCATCTTTTGTCTCATATTATACAATGAAATATTTTATTATTCATTTTTTCGCTTCCTTTCTAGATTTTGTCTTAGGATTTTTGAATCCAGACAAATTTGTGTGCGAAGTTTTCTCTTATCCTCTTTCTGTTTTGCTCATAACAAAATAAAATATTGTTCATTTTTCGTTACAACTTTTCCAAATTCGCTCTCATGATTAGATTCCTCCTGGCCAGATGGAATTCATGCCTCTTATTCCGTTTCTCCCTCTCTCTCTGTCTCTTTGTCAGAATCCCCGCATATCGTCAGTGCAAATCGGTCCAAGGGAATCTTGAAATTGCTGGTACCCCCACGATTGTCCTTTCGACCTATCCCTGACCTCGGGGTCATGCGTCCTCTCTCTTTCTCTTTCTGTCGCTTTTCCTTCTTTCCTCAGGCGCTTCGTCGCCCATTTTTTCCGTCTTTATGCTCTTCTTCAATTTTTACACGGTCCTGCCTTTGTCTAACTTAATGAGTCTTTTTTCAGGTGAAGAATTCTCTAATTATTCACCATCAAAGATAATTTTCTCCAATCCATTACGAAAAAATGGTTGCATAAAAAATTATTTTCGAAATAATTCATAAGCCTCGTTGATTCAATTTTCGGCCTCACGAAAAACTTTGGTAAAATAGAAACCTACCAAGAATCCAGGGGTAAAAAAATTTTTAATTATAGAAAATTTGAAATAATATACGTTGCTCAGAAACTTCTTTATCGGTCGTAAGTGAAGGAGCCAACATTCGAAAAATGCAGCAAATATTTTTTAATTGTAAAAAATTAAATAATTCTGGACTTACCTTGTCCGAATCCGTAGTGTTCGTGGATCCGAACGAAGCGAGAGAATTCCTGTCGAGATTTTCAACGCTGTCATCGAGGGAAGCGCACTCCTCGAGATCCCGACTAGATCGTTGGCTCGAACTCTTCTTCGCCGGGCTCTTGGGCATGCTGAGACTGAAGTAAGTCTCCTGTATGACCTCGCGAAGTCTCTTGACCCAGAGTTGCTTCGCCTCGAGTGAGTTCGCACGAAGAACGACACGAGTGTCGCTCGTCGGGGCCCGGCCCGTCCAAACTGCGAATTTGCATTCGTCACCCTCGATGTGCTCTGTCACGCCCAGCTCTGATGTCATCAAGCGACTCTTGTAAATGTATTTTACCTGAAACATTTTTTGAGAGCTTTCAAATTAGTACTTGACTTTACAGGGTTTGAAGAGAATTTTGTAAAGATGTAAAGATGTACACGTACAAAATGACATTTTCAAGTCCTTGGGCAAACTTTGAAAATGACTCACAGTTCTGAATTTGAAATAATTATTATGATAGATAGTTAATTTTACAGAATTCAACGAGAATATTGAACTTTTTGTGACACTGACTCGTGATAATTTTTCTTACCGAAAAACTATCAAATTACAGGAATATGTAGCAAGATAATATTTTATTTTTTTGAAAAATGATTTACCTTGCCAGCGGAATCTTTAACTTCCTTGCTAAATAAGAGGTAGAGTTCGAACAGGAATATGTGACGATCACGTCCCTTCCTTATCAGTTGCTTGGGATCCCAGACGGTGAACGAGTCCTGCAAAACCACGTCCCCGAGAGTATCGATCCTCACGTCGCAGCCTTCCAGCAGACTCAAGTGTAAGGCATCGTTTGCTTTTTTAGGCACATTTAGCATTACTTCCAGACCATCCTTTATTTCACCCTGTCCCTCTTGGCAGCAGGCCTAACACAAACGAGATTACATTGTAAAGAATTCTTGAAATAATAGTAATAATAATATTGACAAAGTGAATAGAAATATATTTTTGAAAATATAAATAATTAAAATTTTTTTACAAACCTGTAGATCTTTCAGCAAGAGCTGATATTTGGTAATTCTCTGCACGGGTTTTATGAGGTAAGCCGCAATCGGGTGTTCAACTCTGTGCCGGCGTTGCAAATCTTCAAACCAATTTCCTCCGTGCGCTACCAAGAGTTGATTGCTCTCGGGTTTATTTTTACAGTAAATCACGTACATGTCGAACTTCGCAGCCTGAGAGAAACATTTAAAAAATTGTAAGATTTCGTTAAAAAAAAAGAGAGAAGTTCGAAAAATTATTTACCCAAGTTACGAAACAATGGCCAACATCCTCTGGCATTGTCTCGTACTTTTCCAGTTCCCGGAGAAAAATGTCGCAGTGGAACTGATAGATCTCTTCCATATTGCTAAATATAATGGACTCTCGTCCGTGCAAGCCGGTCGGAACTGCTCCCCGGCCATTTCGAGTTTCCTCAAGAAAGCATCGTATACAAGTTTCTAAATCTTTCACGTACGTCCTCTCAGTTTGCAAAAGTTCTGCCATTATAAATCTGAAAGTAAAAATCATTTTATTTATTTAAACCGATTACTTTTAATTTACTATTATGTGTACATAATTGAGCAATCACTCACTCTTTTCGACGTGCCGATCTTCTTTTTTCCTCGTTCAACTCCTTCAGATCTTTTCCTTTTATTTTCTCCTCCAAGAGCGGGTCAGAATTCCTGTCTATTGAGAGATTCTGACCATCGTCCGACTGTATTCCCAAATCGTCCTCGATTTGAGTCTTATAACAGTCCATTCGCATGCTGAAATCTTTGTAGCGCTGATCAACCTCGGCGACAGATTGTTTTATCGCTCCCGCATGTGCGTGTCCCTTTTCAACCAAATTGTCCGCTAATTGAATCAATAATTTCACTCTTTCTCTAGTTTCCTGCAAATAAAAGATTTTCTTTATACAATAAATTTTCCATTAGAGCGAAAAAAAGTTCAGATCAACTTTGAGACCGATCGGACGACTCGATAATTTTCGGGGCGAAAAGCGATCACGAAACTTCGAATATACATTTCTTTATGAAAACTTTCCTTCGCTTTTGTGCCACTTGGCAAACGTATCCGAGGGATTGTGCAATATTTAGCGATGTCGTCAGACGCTCTCTTTAGAGCTACGAAAATTTTCTCGCTCGATGCAAACTTCGATCAGACGAAAACTTTACCTTTGCGGCCCCCTTGAACTCGTTATGCTCTTGAAGAAGTTGCTCATTCTCGAGACGATTCTTGCCGACGTTCGTGTGCGTCGCGAGGTAAAGCTCACCCGTTTGGCTTATCCACTCGAGGGCTTGCTTCGCGCTGCGCTCGAACAGAACATACTGATGACACTGGTCCAGACGCTTCTTCCGTTGGGTCCAGAACTCCAGGACCTTATTTTCCTTGCTTCTCAGTTCTTCGAGTATATCTAAAGAAAAAAACAACAATGGTCAGACAACAAACTCGACGAAACAAATATCAATCGTCGCGTGTTATTTATTTTATTAATTTTTGTTCTCTCTCAAAATAATTCTTACTCTTGACTTTATTTTCCGATCCAGCGCTACTTGTCTGATAGCTATAAAACTGCAGACTCCGGTTAGTATACTTGAGGAATGTTTCGGCGGTACGTCTCACGAGGGTGCAAGCTTTGAGGAAAGCTTCTTTCTGCTCTTGATGTTTTCCAACGAGAGTCGGCACTTGGGTGCCCTTCTCCCCGGACGAGCACCAATCTTCGTCCCTTCTATATTCACGCTCGAGACTATCGAGGACCGATCTAACTTGTTCCGCAGTCTTATAAAAATTAATGCTGGCGGTAACTAGTTTGTGTCGTTCCTCGGCGCATGTCACCAGTTGTTGCCATCTCTTTGTCACATCTTCGGCGACCTCCCGAATGCTTTTCGGATCGTAATGATTCGCACTGACGAGAGCGTCAGCTCGATGCTTAACCTTAAATTATAAATATGGCATTCAAGAATTACAAAGTATTTCATGGTATAAGTTATTGGTAATAATTATTTGATTCCTACTTTTATACAAAAAATAGTCTCATAATATTAATGAAATATTAGAATTCCTGGACGTTTCAGGAATGCACATCTTTTTATGGAAAATGTGTCACTCTAATCATATACTTGCACTTTTCTAGCACAATGCCAAATAATGGCAGTGACACAAAATTTTCATGAGTTAGACCTTTAATTCTGCGGAATATTTTAAGTTTTCTTCGAATCATTTAGAAAGCTTTTGTACAACAATAAATAATAATGAATGATGGCTCGTGTACAATAAATTATTTTAGATGAAACACTTATGTTTGTTTTAAACTGTTATCTGAAACGGCGATAAAAATTCAATCAACTGTGGTTATGTCAGACCTACGCTTCTAGTAATAAAAATATGTAGCAATAAGTGATACTAAAACCTATTAATAATAATAGAAAACAATTACCTGAACCGCAGACGTGTGAGTTTTTTCGATAGCCACTTGAAATTGCTCGTGTTCGAGTCGAAGCTGCTCGGCGTCGGCTAGATGCTCGGGCACTCTCAACGAAGCTAGAAGCATCGCTTCCCCATTTCTTATCCAATTGGCAACGTGCGTCGCGTCTCCTTGTAATTGTACTAACTGAGTTGCCTGCTCAAGACGTACGCGGCGCATCTCAGCCAAGTCCTCAGCGTCCATTTCACGTTCGTTTAAAAATTCTAGGAGCACTTGAACACGAGCCGAAGCACTGTGTTGACCGTCAGCCATTATGCAGACTCCAGCTTGTTCCAATACCTTCGAAGAATTCATTTAAAATTAAATACAAATACATTTTATGATTAAATTAAAACTCCTTGAAAATTCTTTTCTTCTTCTAAAATTCATTGTTTCTTTTATACCTGAGCTAATTCTTGTCCCTGCTGTAATACTTGAAAGGCCGTGTTTTGCATGTGAGCGACACCATCGTTGTGAACTCGCAGGAGCTGCTCCGGCGAACCCTCTCTCTGAGGTCCCTGCAACTCTTGTGCCCACATTTCCAATTGTCCGCTCGCTTCGAGTGCATCTCGCTCGAAAACACGCAATCGCAGACACAGTTCTAGACGGAGTTTTCGTGTGGCCCAGAGCTCTTCCAATTCTTGTCGAAGACCCGCCAGTCTATCGAGAGCAGCTTCCACTGCGGAAATCTGACACAAAAAAAGATTTAAATAATAATAATAAATGACGAAAATTCAGAAACTGTGTCACGGAAAAGTGCGGAAACGCTTACCGAGCCCGTCGTATCTGGTGCATCCGTGGAATCTCGTAGCTCTTGAAGCAAAGCCTCGCCCTGGGCAATCGTCGAGGCACAAGCCTCCAGGCACGAAGATCGGTGCTGAGCGCATTGATCCAAAAGCCTCTCGGCGGTTTCCAAACTCTCGGCAACTTCGTCCTGCTGCAATTCTTGACGTAGCTCGTCAACCCATCCACTGAGCTATAAAAATTATAAATATAAAATAAATTGATAATAAAATAATATATAACATTACCTGTAATCTTTTACATTAGTTTCTTTTTTAGTAAAAGTTTATTTTTCGTACCTCTTTCTCATGTGTATAAAATACAACAGCGAGATCCAAGCGTCGTCGACGCTGTTCGACCCGAGTCGCAAAACTACTAACGTGAGCCTCGAGCTCTTGAGCAACGGCGTAAATTTCGTCGGCTGCGCATTCCCCGGTATGAGCGAGTTCCTCGGCTGCTGTGAGAAGTTTCGTCGCGTTTGTATAAGTATTCTGAAAGGAAAAAAAGAAACTCAATTTAGTACTTTGATAATATTTTTCCAATTAGTATTTCTTAGCACCAAAAAAACATATTACCTGTGCCACATTCTCGAAATGCTCGTGACTCTTTTGATAAACTCTCGCCTTTTGAAGATTTCGTCCAACCCCGGTATTTTTACGAATAAAAACTTCACCGTGATTGGTAAGCCAGTCTAATACTTGTTTGACGTCTTCTTGGAATAGTCTGAGAATGAATTTTTCCCCCGAAAAATTATTTTATCGAAATATTAGACAAAACAACGAGATCAAGCAAAGCTGAGGTTTTTCACGTTTTTAGAAATTTACTCATTTGTTGAGCACTTTTGAAACACGATGAAAATATAGGCAACGAAAATCCTGTACCTTAAAGCGAGTCGCTGATGCAACTTGACTTTACGAGCATGCCACCGAGCCTCCAATGCTCTGTGATGGCCTAAAATTTGATGAATAACAGCAAGCACATGTGAGGCACCCTCGCTGTAATCAGCGGCTGGATTTCCGCTCATACCGCCCCGATTGTCCATCCCATGACCGTCCTGACTCTATTTTTTTAATTTATATTAATTTTAATTTTTTATCTAGAATTTTTGTGCCTCCCAAGAACAAAAAAAAATAAAATTGTGCACTTTTCTATTAGTACGGAGCAAAAAGGACCGTTAGTATCGAAAGAAATAGCGAGACAGTGAATTTTATCCCAAGCAAAAATCTTTTTGATATCTATCGAATAAAATTATAGCAGGTGATCTTTGTCTATGATAAACTTCCCAGTTTCATGCTCGTTAATTAAATCAGGCAACTTTGAGAAATTTGACATTGTGCGTGCTTCTCTCGTAAAGTCTGTGCAGTAGCAAACGGGGACATTTTTCATACATTTGTGACTTTGACGATAAAAAAATAAAAAATAAAGTAAATAGACAACACGCACGCACACACACACAAAAAACGAGATGCAAGCGCACACGGACGGACATACATGTTTTCTGGTGGCGTGGTCAATTCCTTGGGGTTGATTACAGACTTGCACGAGATGATCCAGTTGGTAGAGAAGCTTCTTACTGGTACTGTGTACCTAAACAGCGTTCCAACCCAACAACCCATGTGTGAGAAAGTTTTCTTTTTACAGTCCAGCAACCATTAATTCTCGTTTGTCATCGGCAATTCAATTAACATTTTTTATCGAGTCGAACGAGATAAATTTCTTAAGAGAAATTTCATCGTAATTTCGATTCTTTAAATACTATTATGCACATCGCAAATCCCCTGGAATGAATTCTATTAAATGCTAGTGTTGTTTTTTTCTCCTCACTGCTCGTTACTTTTTCGCTCGCCACAGTAGCCCCAACAGTCACCAAGCTATGGATTTTTTGTCAGCTATGGATTATGAGACGGGAACAGGACGTTAATTAGATCAAAGTTTGGTTTTCGTACATAATCCGTGTGAAAGACTTCAGGACTCGTTCCGGATGTTGTACTTGAGCTATGGCAAACTTGGAGCATCGAGCCAAGACCGCTCAAGAGCGATTGGTACGCGTTGTAAACCTGTCAAATATTCACTCTCTTTATAAAAATAAGCCAACATAGTTTTTGTCCCTTTTTGATTAATATTCTCTTGAGAATTAAAAAATTATTCAAATGAATAAAATTTCAACAAAAAAAATGTATTCGTAATAATGTGAAGATCCATGGCGCCCTTAATTCCTTTCTATTGAAAATCCTCGGAGAAAAATTCCGTTACCTAAAGTACTCTAAAGCTTTGGAGTAAACAAAATTAGATCGCAATTCTTTTTATTTCATTCTGAAAATCTTACCTCGGTGTAAGCTTGGCACATTGCCTCGTAAAGAGTTTGGTGCTGACGAATGTGAGCCTCGAGGATGGGAATCTCGTTTGGCAGATTTGCAGACTCGCAAGCTTGACTCCATCCAGAGACACTGTCGACATACTGCTCCGCCTTGTGGTGAAAGACGACGCTGAGACCAAGAACTGCAGTTCGCTCGTCAAGGCCAGCTGCAAATTCTTTCCAAGCTCGATCGAGGCGTCCGGCCACAGCTCTAACGTGACCAGCAGCGTAATGTTGAGTCTCCAAGAGTCTTCCAGCCATCGTCAAGATCTTGTTGATGTTCACATAAACGTTCATTGAGCTCATTGTAAAATGTTTGTGCTCCTCTTGGAGATTCTTTGCTAGCTGGTAAGATCGTCCGATCTCGACGTAATTCGCAAGGAAAACTTCTCGATTGTGGCATATCCAGTCAAACATTTTTTCGCAGTCTTGCTCGAAGAGACGCAGTTGAAAACACTGATCAAGCTTGATCTTTTTTATATTCCATAGCTGGAGAAGATGCCGCTGAGCTGCGTGAACCGAATCTAGGTGTTGGATTACGAGAGCTGTCAGAGCACGACCGTCCGAATCTACACCGCCTGATGCTCCGCTCTCGATGCTTCCTCCCTCGCCTCCTGTACCTGACATTCCTGTAATCGAAAAAAAGATTAATGAAAATTTTGAAAAAAATGTAAAAACCAGAATTGCAAGGATAAAATACAACTATACGAAGAACGAAACTTCTCGCAACAATTTACCGTTATTAAAGCGCTGCAGCAATCTCTGACCGACGACCTCGACCTCTTCCACCGGTACTTTCATTATCTTCTTCTTCATCTCATTATGAAGATCAATACCGTGCTTGGCACCGCCTACATCGTCCGCGAAGTCATTCCGGCTCAGGTCCTCCTGAAGATCGTCGAGTCTGTCGAGGAGATCGGCAGCTTGCCAGGTAAAGTCTTCGACCGCGAGCCTCGTCTCGATCCACTGTGCATGATCGTACTGCAGTGTGCCATCGAGATCGGCGGTCAATTGCGACGGATCGATCACTTTGGCGAGAGCTTCCAGACTTATCGTATTAATCTGAAAAAAGGAAAAAAAATCAAATTTAGTTTTCAGCAACTTGAACGTTTTCCAAACGATTTTTTACAACGCGTCGTTGGAAAAATTGAGGCCGCATGGGAAGTATCGGTTTTTCAAAAGGTCAGCTTTTGTCAGTTATAATCTCCTTGGCGTTTTTTCTCTTTTTTCGTCGCTCGGTTATAAAGCGTCATTTGCAACGCCCGGTTGCATCGTCGGATATTTACTCTTGGCATCCACCGCAGCGCACAATGAGCTTCAGACTAGAATTTCGCTGCTTCGGTGCATTCAATAAACGTGTGCTGCTGTATATAGTACTGAAATCGTGCCAAAGTAGGACAGAGGGACTCCCCTCACTAGCGTATCATCTCTGTATCACAGTAACATCATATCCGCGTATTCAACCGCGGTGGTTCCTATTGATTGCTCCATTTTACCTCAAAGTTGTATTTCTTCTGTTTGGCCAGCGATGTTCTTTGTTTCTGCCAAAAGTTGTCCGGCTTGATGATAAAAGCCACGTGAACCGATCGATGAAAATGCTCGTGCAACACCTTGAAATTACGAAAACAATTTCTTTTTATTTCTCGACGAATTACGACAGAGAAGAATTAAAATTTTACATTCTGTTACTAATTTTTTTAAATTTCTTTAAATATTCAGCAATTCATTACAAAACCTCAAAAACGTAATACTTTTTCTGATTCATATTTTTCATGCATACTTTAATTTTGCAATTGACTGTAGTAAGTTATCTTAAAAAATGTGAAAATATTTATAAGAGTTTGGATTCGAATATTTTATGACAAATGTAGTCTGTACTACATAATAGAATATAACATGAACATGAATTTGTAGGAAAAATTCAGTGCTCTAAATGGATTTGTAATGCAAATATACGATTATTTCTTAGGTACACTATTTAACTTTGTCAATTTCTTAACAATACATTTCTTTCATCATTAAGCGATTTTTTTACTCATTTTTAACGGAATTTTAAATAGACTGGAAAACCATGTATCAGAATAGTAATGATTTCTTAATATTTTTCCAAGATGTGTAATATAGTCTTGAATTATTTAGTGCATCATTTTTAAGAATAAAAATCTTCCATTTATTTGGAATATTCACATCTTAAGTTTATTTCAAACATCTAATTAAATACTCAAAATTATTAAAAGCGAAATACGAAGAAAATAATTTAAACCTTTAAAATGGGTTTCACTGAGTCCCAAGTAGCTCCTCTCATGTCAACAATGACTGTGAAACGAAGACCCCTGACCTCATCGTTTGGAATGGCTAGAAGATATTGCAGAAGCCGACGATAGTCCTCAGGTTTGGCTCTTTCTCTTCTAGATGTTGTAGGAAATACGAGTACCGGCCCTCCTCTACGATCTCTGCCGCCAGGCAAAATAGCTAGGCGTTCCTGAAGCAGAGGCAAAACCTCCGCTGCCCTTGTTCCATCCATTTTACTTTGAGATCGTTGTCAGCTTTAAAATTAAGCCTGAAAAAAAAACTTTATGACTTAAAAAGTAAATATTTTTCTAAAATTAATTCATTACTTTCAAATTGGTCTTCAAAAACTTGTCTCTGAGCCAAAATATAATCCCTAGTTTGCGTTATATAGTATCTTCTGAGTATTGATATTTTGTTTCTATATTTTTTTCAAGTGCATGCATATATATGTAGCTGCATGTAGAACAATTTTAGCTAGCTTAGACAACAGTTTCTCAGTACTGAATAAATGAAAACACATTGATGCTTGGGTCATAGAGATTAATTAGAATTATGATCAAATCCATCAAGCTTTTCCATATACATATATCAGAGCTTAAAAAGTGATGCTTGAGACACTGCACCGACCTTGAAGATTTAATTGGTACAGGCTGTTACAAAATTCTCCCTTTAATGCAAATTGTGCAAATTGTTTTAATCCTCTTTGGCACATATTTCTGATTGTCTCAAATAACTGTTATTTCTCTTAAGCTTCATTCCACTGAATATTTGAATTTTTTTTAAAGCGTTGCTTATTAATTTCGAAGAATTAAAAGATAAATGATAAAATATTTAAATGACTAATTTTTCGAAATATGTATTAATAAATTTTATTGAAAATTATGAACGATATTTTTTTGGACTGATTTTGATTTATTTATAATTTTAACGCTACACACGGTGAAAAAAAATAATAAAGAAATTGACATGAAAATAAAAAACACACCACGGGTTTCCCGTCGAAAAAAATGTACATAACGAAAATGATACACCAAATTACAAGGGACACATGAATCAATCGTTCCGTCGAGACGTCAAAAAAAAATAGAAAAAACTGAGACGGAAAGTTAATAATTTTAGGCACGCACTTTCATCGCCGCTATGTTGAGATGGCACTACAATTGTTTAATAATTTTTTTTAACTCAAAAAGCAATAAATAACTCCGAAAAGTAATCTATCAAGAATCTCATTAAATTTTTAGATAATCAACAGTGGCGAGTCAACAACTCAAAAATTCGGGAGCGAAGAGAAAACAGCGGAAAGCTCTTTGTTGAAAAATCACACTTGTGTATTAAACAATCGTGGTGAAAAAAAATTGCACTGGAGGTATTCGTGTGCGTGGAGTGTGAGAATATATTGAGAGACGAGTAACATCGATGCGAAAACTTTTGATCGTGAACGGTTGTCCTTTTTTTCCCTTGCCGTTACCTGAACGAGCTCGTACTCCGTTCTATGAAAATAATGCTGTTTAGCGTTTCGTCGATTCGATGCACTCGAAAAGCACGAAAAAACACCGTCACGGCTCATATTGCCGGCCACATTGGCGACGCAGAGTCATGCGAATAAAGCGAGAAGAATATTCTCGCCTGCCATGTTAGAGAGAAACTATACGGATTTTACTCTCGCTCTCCTCCACCAACACATTCTCCTCCGACATTCGACGTGCTCGCGCGGGGGCAGCACCGATCGAGCAACTGTCGAGACGCTCAACCTTCGGATTATCCGCTGCAGCACTCTCGTGCGCAAGACACTCTGCCGCTACTTTTACGATTTTCGTTACGACGGATATTTACGAAATGGATACTTGAAAAAAGTACACTGCGCATTTTTACGTTATCTTCGATCTTTATTTTGAGCCCTCAACTACTTCCGACCTCCTCGATAACTTATAAGACGCGGAAAAAATAAATTCAATATCTTTCAATGTAAATCGCAATTTTTCAAAAATGTCGAGAAATTTTCTCTTCTTGAAATTTGATTTTCTCGTGTTTTTTTTTTTAGATCCCTATCGGATTTTTAAGCTTGACATAAAATCGATAAGGAGCTTTTATTATATTCATTCGCGAGCTCAATCTATTTACAGATTTTACGTTAAGTATATTACACATGGATACAAAAGAAGTTTGCACACACATAAATCAATGTTATGCATTTGCCTAGCGCATTTGACGTAGCGGATCAATCAAATAGACACTCGGGACGAGTCTCATGCTGAAAATAATCAATACTCCTGTTTCTGATGAAAGAAAATACAAGTGTAATTCAAGAATCGATAGCCAGAGCGTCGCGGACGAACGAACAAATTAGCCAATCAATCTCAAAACCTCCGAAAAAACTTTATAACCAGGAAATAAATCATTAATTAATTTTTTTTACCTGGACGATATTCGCGAGTATCGATCTAATACTACAAACATCGAGTTGTAAACTCACGTGTCGATGTTTCGATTGCTGACCTTGATGCGTCGAGAGCGCCTTTTCGCCGGCGAAAATGGCCGCCCCAGTGTTTGACAAACAACGCACGGTAGACGATTCGTCTTTCAAAATACAGTTCATTTTTCGTTGACATTCGATTGTCACAATACTGAGATAAATAGTTTATTCGAGAATTCAAAATGACTAGTTCAGTGACAACGAATCCATCTACGCTTTTGCCTCTGGGTAATTAAAGTTTATCGGAAAAAAAAGAAATTTGCTCTTAACCTCACTTTTTATGAATTGTCATTCTAATTAATTTTTAAATAATGTAAAATTATAACAATTGTGTCGCAGAATTGGTCGACAAGTGCATCGGCTCGAGGATTCACATTATAATGAAAAACGACAAAGAAATTGTCGGTACACTTCTCGGTTTTGATGATTTCGTAAACATGCTCTTAGACGACGTGACCGAGAGCGAGGCGACACCGGAGGGACGAAGAGTCACCAAACTAGACATGATACTCTTGAATGGAAACAACATTACGATGGTTTGTAGAAAAACTTATATATTAATTTGATACACGAAACTTTTAACGTAGATGACGAGTATTTGTTTTTTTTTCAGCTTGTACCTGGTGGTGAAATGCCTGAGACGTGAGGCACTTTTTTCTTCTCTCTCTTCCTTTCTTACAATCTATTGTATACCAATTATAATAAATTCGTACAAAATCATGTAAAGAAAAAAGAAGTAATTATTATTTAAGTCCAAGTTTTCAAGTTCTCCAGTTTTTTCAAAATAAGGGTTAAGGGAGGTCTGTCCTCTATTCTTTCGCTCCAGAGCTTTCTGTAAAGTTTTTTGTATTCTCCGTTAAATCCATCACTGTCCTTAGTTTCCAAAGGTCTAGCTCCCTTTCCGGTGAGATAGAGAATCGTATGAGCATGAAGGCCGGAAAATGGAACTTCCCTGTGGAGGAGTTGCCAGGCTAAAACTCCAAGGGAATAAATATCTGAAGCAAAACTTGGTGGTTTTCCACAAATCAGTTCAGGAGCCACGTATCCAGGAGTTCCCTGCAGATAAAATTATTTCCAAATTTTAAACTTAATAATTTCTGCTATACTACAATAAGCGATATTTGTGTACTCCAAAAACAAAATTTTGGTTTTATATTTTTATGAAAATTACATGTAAACCGTGGAACTCTTTTTCTCTGCCTACAATCACGGAACTTCCAAAGTCAGCAAGTTTTGGTTGTCCGTCGTTGGCTATGAGAATATTTTTAGGCTTTAAGTCTGCATGAATGATTCCAGCTTTGTGACAAAATTCTAGAGCTCCGGATATCGCTTTCCAAGTATTCAATCTCTCCTTTGGAGTCAGCATTGTTTCTTCCAAACGATCTTGCAAGGAAGTGCCGCATAGTTCCATCGTTATCAGGGACCAAGCAGTGCCCTGCTCTATTGCCAAGACTTTTACAATATTTGAATGACGGAGAAATGCAGCTTGTTTTTCTGCGTCCACTGCAACATCACTGCATTTTCTTCGTCTCACTATTTTTGCTGCTACTTGATCTCCTAATAAAAAAAAATATATTACCCTGAGGTTTCTATTCAAAGAAATTCTGTATATCGCTGAACATGTTTTTCTCTTATACAGATATTCACTGATACTATTCATTGATACTAACTTTCTAGATAAATACAAAAATATTTCTAACAAGTAATAATAAACAAAAAATACGAAAAACATATTTTATTATGTTACAAATATTTTTTTTACCTCTGTAGGAAGCTTTGTAAACAGTTCCAAAATAGCCACTACCCAGTACAGCATGTTCTTTATCCGGCAGACCATCATTTAAAATTTTTACTCTATTGGGAGTGTCAACTTTGAAAGGCGAAAATCTGTGTCGTCTTTTGGAGTTTTGGATCTTTAATTTATCGCTTTTGTTTTCTGGAGTTCTTGGGCTCAGTGAATTTCTAAAACACTCATTACGTTATTAAGAAATTCACAAATTAAAAAATTCACTCGTCTTTAACCATTAGAAAAATTCTGACGTTTTGAGATACCTTACGTTTAGGTATTTGTCCACTGGTCGAGGGGACAAAGACCTCAGAGCTTTTGCAGCGATTCTCGGCGAGGTCATTTCGAAAAAAAAAGAAGTGGACAAGAATTTTTTTTTATTTATCCATTGAAAAAACTAATTAATTAATTAACTAAGTAATTAATTAATTGACTTCGCCACTCGTACATTGTTCGCGGAGTAAATTTCTACATCGAAAAACAAATGAAATATTTGTGTTTCTCGGTTTTCCTCTACGCGCACGTGAACTTGAACAGTCGGCACGTGACTGAAGGGCAGGCATGCTCTCTTGGAGTTTTCGAGCAAAAAAAAATCGAGGAAAATCACTAGGCTCACTTTTCGAGAGAAAATCAAAATATTTATTTCAAATTTTTAACTTAAGGCATGAGAATCAGCTACTTAGAGCCTAAAAACTAATTATTACTTATAATACTGTACCGTTAACTCAATAATTATATACATAATTTTTTCATTATGATTTCATACTCGCGACAGCGAGTAATTAATCTCTCAATAGATCTGTGGCATTGACATTATTTTCGTTTTTCTTTTTCAATATATATCTCTCCGTTCCTTTAGTTTTAAATATTTTTGTTTGAATACGTTCCATGGAGAATATAATCTCGAGCGCACAGAAATTGTATGCACGTCGTAGAACAACACTAAACATTTTTTTTTTTTACATAAGTACCGTTTTCGAGCGACTTTTTTCTATCACATTCAACTAGCAGTTGTTTGTTTCATAAATACTTTTTCTCTTCAATTTTCCCATTAAGAATCTGTACACTCAGAACTCGAGTTCTGAAAATTCACAACAGCCACCAATTGATCTCGTTTCTTTTAATTTGAACAACAATCGTATGAGAATATTTTTAATGAGAATATCTTGTTCACTTTCTAAGGAGAATGAAAATACAGCTCTGTTTTTTTCTAAAATATGATATAGATTGTTTTCTATTTTTGTTTTGTTTAATCTCTTTGTCTGCTTCGATGCTTTTTCTCTGATAAGAAAGCTCTCTGTGATCCTTCTCATTCTCAACTTGGTCGGATTCAACGCTTTTGTAAGTCGCATTCGGTTTCATACAAAAATAATCGTATCGGACTTTCCATCGGTGATTAAAACATTATTGAGAAAAAAATCGAGGAATAAACCAAGCTTGCTGCACGTCCAAAAGTATTTCACGGTATTAAAATATTACTTTATAAATATATCCGGTTTACAAAAATATTTTTGTGTTCATTTAATTTCTTCTGAACACATTTTAATGGAAAACATTTCGCAGTGTATGGAAAACAATTTTTTTTTAAATTAACCAAAAGTTTTGCAACGTGCTTGGAACTTTTGTCACGATACCATTCAGCGATCAGGTACTTTTTCTTACATCGACTCTCACTGTCGTTCATTTTATTGTCCAAATCGTATACCATTCCCCAATTTTTTTCAATTCTTCAATTCGAGATGTTTTTCTCACTGGAAAAACAACACGTCTTTCGCCTCGAATTGTAGAAATGATAAAAAAATAATTCAACCCTAAAATTTTCAGCGAGAAATCGTATGAGCCATCAGAGTGGGTTTTCGAGCCTCTTTTTTTTTAAATCTTGTGCCCGTGTGAAAACGATTCTAAAATGTACGAAATCTACGCGTCCTCTCTCTACACTTTTCAATTCCAACAATCGTTCGATTGAGTGCGAGAAAAAAGAAAAACGATGACAAAATATTTCTTGAATTGTTCAAAATCATTCATGGACGGGCCCGAATGTTACTTCCCAACGACTATGTGACTGTGCGAATCTCGCGGAAGAGTTCATTATTTTTTTATTTTAATATTAATGATAATCAAGATAAAATACTGAATCGCAATTATTTGTAGTTTAGCAAAACGCGAATTATAATAAATCACCGAGAGCTACGAGAAAATTATTTTCGAAGTACAAGAAAAATATTTTTTTCATTATTCTCGATTACGACAAACTTAAATATTTACAACATTTACGATTCTATCGTCATTCGTTTCGATTCAAGCACATCAAGCTCCTTCTCACGATAATAATCCTTGAGTGATTTAAATAATCCCAATTTAAAATCTATATAATACACTTTGTCTCTAAAACAACTATATAAATTGATAAATTGTTAATAAAATTTATGGCCGATTCCAGATCGCCGGAGCGAATTTTTTCCTCTCTCATTTACAATAATTCTTCACTTCTCATCTTTCTCTCTCTCTAAACTTGTAGACGCTTATCGCGCGAGAAAAATAGTCTTTGTGTGTCGTTAAAATTTTAAATATTCATTTTTTTTTATTTTTCATAAAATTCTGTTATCATTTTTTCTTCTATTTGAGCCCATCAGGACGATACGAGGAGAAATTCGAGAAACGCTTGTCGCGTAAAAATGGCAGAAGTGTGTTTTTGTCAATGAGAATTTTCTTTTTCCACGACATATTTAATTGGGGCGATAGAGATCGAAAATAATTATTTTTCTCGTCTTTTCATCGAAATCGATTTAAGGCACAGTCTAACCAGGTAACGGCGCTTCTTCGTAAAAGTCGAGCTCGTCTTCTAAGCTCTCGTGCTCGGAGCCTTTACTGTCGAGGGCACGGAGCTCGGCGTTGGTGAAGAATCGGCTCATCTGAGCTCGCAGGGGGATCATGAGGATGAGGAAGAAGGGCAGCGAGAGGGCAGCTCGCGTGCTCTTGACGATCCACAGAGTCGCGAGACACAAAATTTGCACGAGCGTAAAAATGTGCATTTTGTAAGTTTGAACTCGCCGTACGTAGTTCGCGCTGCCGTGATGTTTTACAGGCATGAAGAACAATTTGACGCGATCGAAGAGTTGTACACCGTTTGTGGATGATATTCCCATGTAGAGAAAAACTCCCAGCAAAACTGCCATCGGTACGCGTCGAAGCAAGGGCGCCATGAGTACGCTCACGCCTACGAGGATCGCGACCAGGAGGGCGCTGACTCGTTGCTCCTTCACCTCGACGATGTGCGGTTTTTCTCCGGGTGCGTGAGTTCGCGACATGACCGTCACCGCGGAAACGTGAGTCAGAGAACGGACCGAGGCGGCGCAGCACCAGGGAGCTCCCATCAGACCGCAGCCAACGTTCATGAGACAGACGACGACGATGTCCATGTGATAGCCGTTTCCTTTACGCAGTTTTCGTTCTTTCTTGTCGATGATGAGTCTAAAAATAAAAGTAATCGTTTAAATTCATTGAAATTCAATCCATAGTAAAAAAAATTTATAAAAAAATCAATTAATTAAAGAAGCAACCAATCAGATTAGATGTTTCGAAAAATTTTTGACACAAGACTATCTAATTTTAATTTGGTTTTAGTTTGTTTTAACTCACTCGGATATTTGGGTTTCCATGAAGACGAGAATGTAGACGAGCAGTGCGGGTATAACGCAAGCGAGCGCCATCCAGAGCGGTATCGGTTTACCCGTCCCGGCCGGCGAGACGAACCAACTGCGCCCGCTGACAGAGGGCGTGAGTCCTTCAGGTACGAGCAATTTTTCAGTTTCCACCCCCGCTAAATAATCGATAAGCACGAAAGTTATGATGCTGAGCGGAACGCCGAAATCGCCGAAAGCCCTTCTCGCGCTTCGCCCGAGATAATGACTGTTCCGGAAGATCCGAAGATAATAAGCGCCCAAAAAGGTTCCAAGACATAGAATGGTGCACATCAGCGCCGTGTTGGGTTGATTAACAAACCCAGCGGTGTCGCGGCTCGGCAATAAAACCGACGTTTCAATCCCAGCCAGCTCCGTATCGTTCCTTAAGTACGTGAATTCCTGAATTTGCGTCATATTTCCAAAATACGAGCCATTTTGCGCCGTACCGTTCGTAAAATCGAAACAGTACTCCGGCAACAGCGGATTCCTCTTGAAATAATTGACGAGCTTGACGAACGTCTCGACGATGTACAACAATGAAATTAAACCCGTAAAAATCTCCTCGGTGAATCTTGTGAAGAGCCTCACGAGGACGGAACCCTCGACGCAGGCGATCGCCAGGGCGATCACGCCCATCCAGGCTCCGACGTAGACTCTCATCGTCAGGAACTCCAGACCGTTCGCAAGGCAGAAGTTATAAAGACTCTCGTCGAAAAGCAACAGCGGACCGGTTGTACCGATTATTACGAGCGGTTGCGTAGCGAAAAGAGCCATTATCACTCCTGTCCAGCAACAGGAGACGAGCGTCTCGGATATTCCTATTATATTGTGAGTCTTGTCACTGAGCAAGCCACCGAATGTTATGGCGGCGCACAAGGCTGCGAAGTACATGAATATCGCCGCTGCGATGCACGATGAGGACAGACCGTCCGTGAAATCTGAGAGATAATGAGGATAACGTCTTTTTATGTCATTTATCAAACCACCGAACGGACGCTTGGTCCTTCGCAGGGGATCGCTGTCCGGAGGCCTTTTTTCTTCCTCTCCAGCTAAGAGAGCTGTCAACAAAATTAAATCATATTTGTTAATTTCGTGATGAATTCTGATTTTTATTTGTGATGATTGAAAGGAATTAACTCCTATTGGGATCTGACGTGGGGGCGGAGTTTAGTCTTATGGCGACGTTAAGGGTGCAATAATGATCATAATAATTGGGATTTTCTATTGAGATTGCACCTCGCCCGTAGTTAAAAAATTTGACAACAGATGTCATGTTGACTTTTGTCAGATCCCAATATTGGAATAAAAAGATTCGAATAAATATTTTTCTACCTTTTTTGGCGGCAGCGTCGCTCGCAATTGGTTTTATAGCGCTTTCAAGAGCTTTCGCTTTTCTTCTCTTGATAGCTTCACTTTTGGTTTTAAGCTCATCGAAGGGCAAGAGCGCCTGTCTTTCCCAGTCCCCAGGCGGTAGTACGATCGAATCGTCCAAAAATTCATTTATAGCTGATAATAATTCTCGTCTCTCATTAGCTTTGTATGCGACCTTGTGAAAGGATGCGTTTGACATCAGGGTCGAAATCGATCTACCGATCTCGTGATAATCCAGATCTGCGGTTCTTGGGCCGAGCAACGTGAACATGAATCTCACTGGAATCGTAACTTCCGTTATCGAGGGCATGAAAGCACCTTCAGCGAGACGAACGAACGCGATCGTTGGCTGGTCCAGAAAATCGACCGCGCCGACGAGGACGACGGTCGCTTCAGCTCCAGCGGGAATTCGCTTCAAAATGTAGTCGTTGTGAACTTTCTTCAAGTCCTCGTTACTGCTCGTGTACGTCATTTCTTCCTTCATATCCACGGTTGTGTGATTGTTGTCCAGTGCCAAATTAGATGACACGATCTTCGGTTTCGTGTCGTGCAAGTTCTACGAAATTTTATTTACAGATGTTAGAATTACAAATAATCTTTTTATCATTATAAAAAAGTGTTGTACAGAAAAGTAGGAGAAAAAAGAAATTGAAACCGTAGTACGATTAATTCACTTGTTTTATAATATTATGGTTTTTGTGATTTCATAATTTGTTACTATTCATAATTTGTTAAAAAAAAATCCAATTAATAACATTCCCTTTAGTCAATAAAGTTTCACTTTCAACATAAATTTACTAAAAAAAGTTTATTAAAAAGAATTTTTTGACCTGTATAAAAGTTAAATAATCGATAATGGCAAAAAAATTGTACTTCGGTTTCTCCAGCCAACATGTAACGATGTATAATAGAAATTCTAGACTTGGTAAACCAAAAATAACAGGTATGAATTAAGAGCACGTGGAAATGACAGAACCAATTCATCGGGGTAATCGTGCGGAACGCAAACAAACACTAAACAGAGATGTTTCGATGTACAATTTATGAAACTGTGACGTGGACACGGAGAAAAAAGTATTCGGGCATGTCGAAATATTTTTTTTGTGACGGAAAATAAATTGAACGATTTTAACACAGATTCGGAAAGTAGATAAAAAGTATGGACGACTGAGATGAAAGCGAGAATTCAAGATACTTTTGGACGAGTACGATAGAAGTGTTTTGTAATGATGAATTTGTTTTTTTTTCTTTAGATCTAGCGATACGAATGAATAGATAAGTAATAATTGGCTTATTTGATGTCTGCGTGTTTCAGGGGAACGGGGTACGAGAGATAGCAAGAGATTTACATGTTGGGTTACATGGTTCTCAGTGCCGTCCCGCGCAGCGTCTTCTTCCTCCAGCCAGATAGACTGTGGGGGAAACAACGATCCTGTCAGTTCATATAATTCTCAAAAGCTCAGTCGTTCGAAGATGGGCACAATTTTTTAATCATTTCTCGACTCAATATCCGAGTCACAACAATCGAAGAAAAAAATATATAAAAAAAGGACAGAAAAGTGTCCATCTCCGGAATAATTTATCCCGAGATGAATAATCAAAGAAAAATAAAAGGTCTACAACTTTCAAGGAGTTTTGAAGGTTCTGTTTTTATACGAGTGTTTTTTTTTCATTAATATTCCCTTTTAATTCATTTTTTGTAATATTGCATTCGTTACTAATTTATTATTGATCTTGCAATTTTTATTTACCTGTAAGCTCGTGTAACTCGCGTAATTTCGTTTTCCTCCGAATCTGAATCCTCGGTCGTGCTCGTGGACGTGTCTGTGTCTGAGCAGCAGAGCTCTCATGACAACGGTCCGATCTTCGGGGAGGATTAATTCCTCCACGACCATTTGCTCGACGACGCGATAGGCGAGTCCAGGAACGTCGCGTTCCTCGAGATCGAGGAGTACAACTCCGGTCTCCAGGCATCTTCGTAGGTTCAGCAGTGAATGAAAACTCAGCGAAGCCACGTGAGGTCTTCCCCATCTGTCAGCCCCTTCCTCGACGTCCTCCTCGTATTTTATCCAACGCGCGGTTTCTCGCCACTCGCGTTCCTCGCCGACGCCGTGGAGCTCGTCCAGCTGGACGAAGACCTCGTGAGGCGAATGATCGTACATCTTTTTGAACGTCTCGTGTGGAATTCCGCCCTCCTTTCTTCGTCCAATTTGAACCGTCGAGTGAGCCTTGTGCCTCCTCATACCTCGGGGATCGTCGCTCCTGTGGGACTCCAGGTCGTCGATGTCCAATTCCTGCAGCGTGCTCGCCTCCTCCGGCTGCACGCTCACTCGACGTCCCATCGGTGACGTCACGTCCGGGAGTCCAGCTCCTGAACGCTTTCGCCATTGTGGATCCTCCTGCAGGGAATACTTTCGGGATTTGTAGTGGTGTCGCCTGGAAAATAAGAATTTATTGTAGATATCGAGTTACATGGAAGATAAAACTTTGTTTAGAAGATGAAAAAAAATTTCTATTGATTTCGTTCATTTCCTCCAGGGAATTTTATTATCGTCGCTGCGATAAAGTCTGATTTGGAGTTTCGTAAATTTATTTACGAGGTGAATGAACCCGGAGACTTTTTCATCAACTGGAAGGAAAATTTGATATCTAGTTTGTGGAAGTTTTGAAGAAAACGAAGATTTGTTTCTCCCTGGGAGTGACGTCGAGCCGTCAATCTTCTCTCGTCTCATATCTCTTTTGTTTCTTTGCTCTCTCACTTCGTCTTCTTTACGACAGTGGACGAAACGAGTATCCCCTATGCCCGGTATGCTCCTCGTTGCCAATTCCGCTTTGGTCGATGCTTCGACCCTGACAGTGAAAGAATCGCGCGTGTATATCTACATACCTCGGTAATTATTTAACTTTGCGTCATCAACTAGATCAGGTGTGAAGAAAATGGGGCTTAAGAGACAAATTGCTCAAAATCACACATGTTGAATCAAATATTTGCTAACGATGAAATTTCGCAAAACATTTTGACGGATTAACGGGCACTATAATTTCATAATATTTTATATGTTAAAAACTATTTTTTCACCATTTTAAAAATAATTTAATTCAAAATTGATTATGTTTATTTTTTTCACTAATCAAAAAATGTCAACGTTGTCAAAAAATGTCACTGATTACAGCGTGAGGAATGAGAATGAAAAAAATACCACTTGTGAGCACTAGACTAGAAAAAATGTCGAATACCGTCTGATGTTTCCGATCCGTTCGAGCGATCGGTCGTAATCGATGGGCATTTTACCGTCGTGAGAAAGGTCGATGAGAGAAAGAGAATAGTCTCGAGAACAAAAGTATGAAAAAGAGGAGACGACGGTAGGAGATGAGAGAAAAAAGCGGGGTACAGGTTGGTACACCCACCGCTTCGCCTCCTCGACTCTCGGATGAGACTCGATCGACCCAATTAAAGAGGAACAACAATGCGGCAGGGGACGTGCGTGTGCTCCGACGAGGCAACATGCGCCCGATGACTAGGGTGCCGTTTTGTCAGAGAAGGAAATAGCGTGCATCCAAGAGAAAGGGAAAAACGATAGAGGATTGCAAGACGAAGAAAGAGAGAGCGAGAGAGATACAGAAAGAGAAAAAGAGAGAGAGAGAGCGAAAGTCACTGGGGTTAGGGGGGAAAAAGAGACGTTTTTGAGTAAAAGTGGTTGGCACCGGGCCATGGCACCGGGTAGTACCTGCGAGAACTACAGCGGTCTGGGTCTAGGCCGTGAAAAGTTGGTTAAAATAAACGAGAGACGAGTCTCGAGCTTTTCTTGCCTCGGTCTTTTACCGACTTTTGCCGAGATCTCTTTTGAGTAATGACGGGAGACACGAGAGACCGCAATTTCACTCGGATTTTCGGAAAGCAGGACAAGGGGAAACCGAACGATATTCTATCACATTTCCAACTGCGGATTTATAGAGACTGGAAAATGGTTTATAGTCGCGTGAGTCCTTAAATCGTCGGACTAGCTCCCGCTGAAGGGAAATAATGAATTTATGCTGGATGAGAAATGCCACGGAAATTGTCGGGATATTATTTTCGAAATAATATTATTCGTATCGAGATGTACTCGAGTTGTAAAAGACTTTGAAATATTCGTTTAATTAATTCGAAGTAATTAACACAATTCCTTCTCAATTTTTGTATTTATTTAGAGAAAATATTATCTGAAAACTTCAATTCTTTGCGGAAAATATTTTACTCGATAATCATACACTGAGAAAATTTCAATTTTCAAATACATATGCATGCGGTTCAATAAAATCTGTCACTGCGTCGTGCCAAATATTTTTTCTAAATGAGGAATGTGGCATTGAATTTATCGCATAACTTTAAAACAATTACAACAAGATTGCGTTGAAAGCGTTATTTTTAATTTAATTTATCTCATTTCCGAATCAAGAGTACCAAATTCAACTTCCTGTAAAGTCAATTTGATAAAATGTATCAAATTTATCTCTCAATCTAAAAATCTCGACCCATCTCAGAACTTTAAAACAATTACAATAAAATTAAGATGAGAGCGTTATTTTTAATTTAATTTATATCATGTCCGGATCAAATGTACCAAATAATATTTCCTGTGAATTCAATTTGATAAAATGTATCAAATTTATCTCTCAGTCTAAAAATCTCGACCCATCTCTTAACTTTAAAACGATTATAATAAAATTGAATGGAAAACGTTATTTTTTATTTAATTTAGCTCACGTCTGAGTCAAAAGTACGAAATAATACTTCCAATAAATTCAGTTTGATAAAATGTATCAAATTTATCTCTCGGTTTAAAAATCTCGACCAGGTTGAAAAGTAACAAGTGCAATAGTATTGAAAATTATTAAAATGAATATTATTTCCACCTTAGGTGTGTGAATATATAATTTAATATAAATAAAAAATAATAATAAAATGACTGACTTGTGGTCGTGTTTGTGATGATGTCGTTTCGTCTTTCGTTCCTCGTCGCTCAGAGGATCATCAAGCGGTGGCGTGACGTCCTCCTCCTCTCTGATTCTCTCGAACTGTACCCTGGGACTGCTGACTCCGGCGTTATCGTTGACAAATCCGGCTGAAGCGGCGCGTTCGGAGACCGGCGCTTCGCTCTCGTTTTCCGTCTCCTCCACACTTCCCTGACGATTATTTCGATACCGATTGTACGGATAATCCTCCTCGTTTTCACCCTCGGCCATCGTCGTCGTGCTCCCGTGACCGTTGTCAATGGAATCCGCTTCGCGCATCTCGCCGTTACGCCCATTTTCGGAACTTTCCTCCTCTTGCTCCTCCGCCGTTGACCCTTCCCTGTGAATTAATGAGATTTCCTGGCATAATTTGCGACGAAATTTTTACGCAATTTATAAAGCAAAGCATCACTTACGGGGACAGGTGACGCCTCATTGATCTCGAGTGAAGACTCTTAAGCGGCATATGAGGGTGCGGATAACTTCGTTTTCGATGTTCTGAATTATTAAAAAAATAATATTAATAACAAAAAGAAAATTTTTGATTTTTTTTACGGTCCGGAAATTTTTTGTAAATAACGTGATTTTTTTTGGCAAGAAAAACTCAGGTTGAGTCAATTTTAAAAATTAAAAAACACATTTGCATATTTTTTGACCACTTAAAAATTTTTTGTCTGAAAATATAAATCTTTTTTGGCTAGAAAAAAATCAATCCATGCCAAAATTCTGTCGGCTTATCCGTCAAAATATTTTTTTTTACGTTTTAATGAGTGTCAGATTTTTTTTCTGCGGAGTTTTTTTTTAGAAGACGTTGCTTGAGACGTTTTTTCACTCACGACTTATAACGTTGTCGCCATAGCGTGGCGGAGGCCCTCGATCGCGATCCCGATCGGAGCCCGTCGATTCTGAGGGCGAGCCAAGTCGGGCTACGTCGAATTTGTCCCCAGAGTCCATGGCGAAAACCTTCTCCATCTCCTCGTCAAGTTCCGGTCCCGCTTCCGCGCCATTTCCATCGACCTTTGAAAAGAAAAATTTCAATGTACAAACGAATAATTTCGCTAGTGGAAAAAATAGAGCGAGAAAACGAAGAAGAGTTTTGTCTATAAATGTTGAAAGAGAGATGTTTTCGAGTGAATAACTAATGAGGGATTGAAATTCGTCAGTTCGGCCTGACAGAAACGATTATGTGCTCCAAATCGTACGTGAAGTGGGTTAAGCGTTTTACGAGCCGGATGCATGCACAAAAATTGACTTTGACGAAAAGTAAAGCACGCCGAGAATAATTTCGTAAGAATTTTCAAGCCTCCGCACGCGAGCCGGAAAGTCTTTTTGGATAATTTCTTGATGACCTGCACGAAAATTGAAGAGGAAACGGGAAATCGCAAACTACGAGAACATCGAAAACCTGACAAGAAAAATTTTAAAAAATTGACCTATCCAGAATTAAGCACAGATTTCTCGAACGAGGAGTCAAAGTTGCTCGATTTTCATTCATTTAAAGAAAAAAATCAGAATAAATATCGGAGTCAATAAAGTTGATCGATTTTTTTCTATTTAAAGAAAAAAATCAGAATAAATATCGGAGTCAATAAAGTTGATCGATTTTTATCTATTCAAAGAAAAAAAATCAAAATAAATATATTTCATTACGTGTTTTTCAAGCTCTGATTAGAAAGCGCTCATAACAAAGTGAGAATCAACGAGGAAGGAAATTCTGGCCAATCCGTGTGCGTCCTTGAATCTTGACCACGAAAAATCGAGGACCGTGAATCTTCTCTCCCACTCGCTCGTCTAAATCTCTCGGGAAATTGAGGAAGTAAAAAAAATCCAGCGGGTGACGGATATTGATGGAGACTTTTCTTATAGTTAACGATCGAGTTCTTACCAACTCCTTCGAACGATGTTGATGAGCGACAGTTTTAATTAATCTTTTCTTATTAACAACTTTTCGGAAAATGACAAAAGTTTCCTGGTTGGTCCATGATTAAAAAGAATCGTGAGCAAACTTTTAGTGATGTCAACGTTTTAATTTAAAAAAATGATCAAAGAATTACACTTCCATCGAACATGCCATTAATTTTGAGGTTTTTTTTCTACAGTAGAAAAAAAAATGCTGTCTATCGAAATTTTCCTTTTTCGTTCTACGAGATTTGTACGAACCTTACGAGAGTTGAGGCTGAACGAAGTTGAACGAAGTAATTACCGTATTAAATTTATCTGGCATAGACATACACAACAGAAAATAACACTTTTAGTATTTTAGATCTCAATCAGAAATTTTTATAAATTTTTTCTAAGCTTGTAACTAATGATTTTTATTAGTGATTAAAATTTTATTCATTGAGATTATTCATTTTTTAAAGTCACATGTAAAAATGCAAATTAAAATAAATAACTTTACGGTGTACTTTTCAAATTCAGTCAGCTGATTCTGGTCCAATTGATTCTTTGCAACAGAGCATCGAAACCTTAAAATAAATTCTCCAGTGATAATTTGAAGTTAATAGCTTAATAGGTCTCTGAATTTTTGATTGGCATCGTTTTATCTTTCCCCCGGTATCAAACGATGTCTATTAATATTCAACGTAAGCCTATCACGCGATATTGTAAACTAATGTGTAACTCTTTCGAGACAGCGTTTCTCCAGGCAGATATATTAGCACAGCGTAACACGGTAACCTTTTTTTTCTGCTGTCCCTTTTTCTCGCAGGTGTTGAGTAGCCGAAGAGATAACAATTGTGGGTCATCGCTCACACGATTTTATTCTATTTTCTCTCCAATCAATCACGGATTCGCAATTACGTCAGTGATTCAAACTTTAGTGAGATTCCATTTTTTATCGAGCAATTTATCAAGTAATTTTTACCAATAAAAATAAAGTATTTCACATCAATTGATAGATTCGTATTTTTCATATATCATTAATTTTAAATCACACAAAAAAAAATTCATTAAACTCATTTTTTTGTAACGAGCAAAAAAATCACACAGCACTCCTCGAATCTTTTGAATGCTTTTTATTTTTATTGTTTAGCAGTGACTTTTTATAATGCACGTGCGTTTTTTATCGTTGTATAAAAATCATGGAAAAATCACGATTAGACCGTTTAAATAATTTGTGCAATTATGTTTTTAGTTTATACAGGGAAATTTGTTGTTTAATTGCACACACCTGGTTTGACGTTCGAAGGGAACGTCGTAACCAATGTAGAACTTTTCCTCGTGCTCTTTGGAGAAAGGACTTCCCGGAGGAGCTTGTACCTGCCTCGGGCATGGCATCCCGGGCTCGAGTGACCCCGGTTTCGTTATCGCGGAGCGTAAACTCGCGTTTTCTATCTCACGTGTCCCCTCGAGCCCCGTTCCTGACCCAAGGATCCCAGGGATGCGACTAGAGGGAGCGAGAGGCTGGCCAGCCCAAGAGAGAGAGAGAGTGAGAGAGAGGGTTACGGAAAGGGGAAGCGCGAGCGAGCGCACTGGACGAACTCTTATACCACCCCAACACGGTCGATATCAACCCCTCCTCCGACCTCACACACATGACGACGTTCCGTCTCCCCTTCTCAGCTCGTAACTAATACTTTCCTTCCCAAACTCTTTACCCTCCAAATTTCATTTTTTTTTCTCCCCCTAGTTTTTTACCCTCTTCGGTGCTCAAAAAGTCATTTTTAGTTTCATTTTTTTTTTGACGTTTTGTGTTGAGATGAGTAATTTGTTTTGATGTGTTATGTTTTCAGGTGACATTTCAATGTTGCGTGAAAAATCCATTTCAAAATGATGTGTGGATATGTGATTTTTTTAGAGATTTATCAAAGATTTGTTCGTCATTTTTTACCACGTTTCTATTAACTTGCCATTTGGTACAAATTTTAAAATGATTTTTTTGTACTTTTGTTTTTATGTTTCAGAACTTTCAGGACATTTTTTATTTGTAAATTTTTTAAATTTTTGTGTAGGGGAAATATAAAAAATGTCATCTGTTTTTTTATTCTTTCATCCCCAATTTTATCATTTTTCTTTTCTTGGGATATCGAAGCTCAGAAAATATTGCTTATGATTTCCAATATTTTTCTTCGTGATTGAAAAATTATTCCGTATTTTTCTTGATTTTCGAATTCATCCTTATTTTTGCCTGGATTTTTTTCGCTTTCCCAAGTTTCTTCTCCCGATCCCTCGCGAGGATTATATTTGCGTGTTATTTTAAAATATTATTTTTTCATAACGCTCGAAAATAAGAAGGATCAAAAGAAGTTTATCCCCGTTAGATCATTCCTGCCTTCTGGAAGCCATTAAAATTAAGGATTTCAATTTCCGGGGAGACAGAAAACGAGCAATGAATCGATCCTTCGAGGAAAATGCGACTATGGGGACTATTCTCGTTCGAACCAAGTGCCGGAGATTGGATTTCCAATCCAATCGTTGGAATGCGCGGAGTATGAACCCGATCACGAGAGTTTCAGTCTTGCCCAACATAAAAACTTATCTCGTATTTATTTATATGTACCTACTTCAAATTAAAAAAAAAATTCTCAAAACACACACCAAAATAATTCTTTTTATTAAAATTTTTTTATTTTTCTTAATCCAATATAATAAATCTGTCCTCGTAGCTAACGACTGGTGCCTCACGGAATGTCTCCTAGCCAGTTAAGGTCGTCAGGTGAAAGTGCACCGTAGCATGAACTTCATTACTCGAGTCAATGAAGCTGCAGAAGCGAACACGATGTACTGTTCCTCATTTACTTTTTCCTTGTATATATTTTTCCGCTGTTTCTTCCTCATTTCCAGGAACTCGTTACAGAGCTACACCTGAGTTATTTCTGTGCGATTAATCCGGGACATATCGTAGAAAGATCTCGAATGAGCGATAGGCTTAGCGCAACAAGTGTCCGGGGCGTAAAACAAAAGTTTCCGCGTACAATTTTTCGACCCCACAAAGCCCGCAAAGCTCGTAAACCCCATACAAACCCTATGAAAAAAAAGAGAAAAATCCTCGAGGGTGGATTTCGCTCCGGGGATGATAAATTTCAAGGGTCATATTGATATTAGAGGAGATTCAAAGTTCATCAGTGTCATTTGAGAGGGAGAAAGGAGCTTTCGGGGTGTATCGACGAGGAAAGAGAGCTCGCGCGTTGGGCGTTTGCGCCCTGGCAAAAATTGACAAGCCGCCGGGTTGGGAAACACCCACCAACGAAATGCGGGATCGACCGGCGAAATTCTGTCTGCATCTGCGCTCAAATTGCATCTCCCTTCCCCCCCTCTATGACAAAGATTCTCGTGGATTTTAGGGAAAAATTGCGGAACTCCGGCCTCGGCCTTGAACCTGAACTTCCTCTCCGACGTCGACGCTGTTTCAATTTTTCAACCACTGCTCAATGACACGCCTTATTTTTCCTCCCTCTTCATCATTGCTTTCCGAATTCAATTATTTTTCGTATTATCGTCGCTCGAGGAGTTATTCATTCATCTTGAGTGAACAAACGAACTTGAAATATTTCGACAATTATTTTGGTCCTCGAGTTCAATGAACTTGTATTTATAATCTCTGGCAGTATTTGAAGTTTTTAATAAAAAAAACAATTTATTTATTGAGGATGAAATAATATATTTTAAGTGTTTTTTTTTGTTAAGGAGAATTTCTGTCCCTTCGTTCTATTTTCGAAAGTGTCTCTGATCAAGTTTCACTAACACTGATAGAATTCCGATCGATCTATCTAATCGTGTCTCTGGGATACAAAATTCTGTATCAAGTCGGTTACATTATTCCCTTTGGAATTTACGGTCAGTCTCCGGCAAAGTTCTCCTCGGGCACGTGTGTCTCCGAGATCATTTTCCACATCGTTTCCTATCGGAAAAGTCGACAAAGTGGGGCATCAAAGAAGTCGCCACGTGAGAAGAGTGAAATGAACGTGAAATAAAAAATCGACGCTTTTAACATACATAAACTTATTTAAACAAAAAAACTTTTTTTCGTTACAGAGAAAATGTATTTTTGTCATCGAGAAAGTATTTTTTTGAGCAATTTCTCTCTCATATAATTTTTGTCGATATTTTGACACGCGTCATTTTCCGCGTGAATTTTCCTTTTCACGCTGACCAGAGTAAACCGTCGAGATCTTTACGGATTAATTAAGGGTTGAAAACGTTATTTTTTTTCTGAATCAATGTTTTCTCAAGGGACGTTGGGAAGCAAATAATACAAAGGAGGGAAAAAAGAGAGATTTCCTCCTCCGGAGGATGAGAGTTGCCACGAGTCATTCTTCAATAGTCGATTCCCTTGAAGAACACGAACACAATTGAGAATACGAGTGCGGTTTGAGTGTTTCTCTCTCGTCTGATGGGAAGGGGATACCGTGTTTCTCGCTGTACGTGACTACGTGCCGCGGTCCCTTGCCCCTCCCATCCTTATTCTCCTCTCTTCCTCCTTTCTTCCCTCCTGCTTCGAGCCACGACCGCGGTTAAATGCCCATCAGACCTTGAACTTGCTGGATGCACGGCGCAGCAAACAAACGCGCGAGGGTTGCGAAAACGTCGATCTGACGGATGATAAAGAGAACCGGTAACGTGAAAACGAGGGAAAAAAAACGCGTACAATGACACGGACGACAGAAATTTCTCATTCAAAGGGCAAATAATTGCTAACGGAAAAGAAATTAGCGTCGTTAAAATGCGTCATTTTATTTCCATAAGTGAAATGCAAATAGAACTTTTCTAGTTAAAAGCACAAAGCTATTGCAGTTTCTTTTTTTTTAATACAGGAATAAAAATTTTCGTCAGGAGGAAAATCTGAAATATTTTAGGGGAGACGGAGACGGTAATAAATTTCGATTTTTCTCGATATTTTATTTGTGGGGCAAATGCCATGTGATTTCTCGTGATTTCTGAGCTTACGATAAAAATAACGGGGGAAAATAAAAATAAAATGATGAAAAACACGGTAACAGTGAGAAAATACTCACGGGATAAACTTTTCTATTCGAAGTCAATTTCTTGTGATTGAGACAAAACTTGAAATCGTCACTGGCGTTGAAACCCATGATTGGAAATTGATTCTATTTTTTTTGCGATTTAAAGAGAAAAACACGATTGCACCCCCGTGGAGATAGCGCAAAAACTATCTCACACGCTCGACACTCGTAATCCGGCCTTTTCGCTCTTCGGTATAGCCGTGAGATTGACACTGGTGCAACGGTAATCGAATCTGCGGACAGGCTTCCGCAGCCTTGCGTAAGTGAGCGATTTTACATGAGAAATCGTGACCTCTGATACCGATGATGAGATAAAACAAAATGCGGATAACACCAAAATAATTTGGTACGTGATATTCTCCCTAAACTATTATCGATAAAAAAATCGATGAAGAATAAATAAAATTTATAATAATGTTTATTTCAATTATCTTCGGGATTTTCTTCATAATTATTGTAAATAGGGGGGAACATTTTTTTAGGATAGAATTTTTAATTTAGTTGTCGTTTTTAAACTGAAATTTTTTCACTGAAACGTATTTTTGTTCGGGTCTGCTCAATAATTCACCGGGCCCTTAAAATTTCATGTCTCAGCTCGTACGCATGGTAAAAATGTTCGATACAGATTTGCGCAACAGCATGCTTGTCGGTGTAAATTTTTCCCCAAGGACAGAGTAAAAAAATTGCGAAAGGACAAAACTGACTCACGTGAAATGTTCGCTCTTTAAAATACGAAAATTCAAAAAAAATTTGAATGTAATCAATACCGTGCACTGTAGTGTATAGTTAAGAACGTTTATCTGGTATACTGATTAGTTAGTCAAAACAACAATTATAATTATTATATACCGACTAGAGTAGTCGACTCGATGAGTCTGAAAAATAATATGGACAAAATCAGCATTTTTCGTCACAAATTAATTTATTCTAATGTTCAAATGTATCTTATGGATTTTAGGAGGTAGTAAACGTTCTTTAAATATTTATCATCGATCGTGGAATTTTTTTCGAAACTTTTGTCACTGAGAGGGTTTAAAAATTTCAGCAGACTTTTTAGATCCTCAGCGAATCCAAATTTTTTTATCGACATCTGGGTGTTTCGGTACAGAAGCGACTATGATCAGAATGTGATAAAATTTTATCACGGTGTTCTTTAACATAAAATACGTGAACATGATTTTTATCAAAATTTTCATCTACATAGTTTCCGAGTTATCGATAGAGAAAATTTTCCTTTCTCTATAAATATAGCTATAGATTCCATGCATAAGAACGGAAATGTTTTCTTTAACAACTCAATATCTACGTATAGACGAATATTTTTTGAGAATTTATATCCATTTATTTAATAATAACGAATATTGTTTCCATTTTTAATTCAATTCTGATTATTTTTCGATTCCCTATCTCTTTTATATACGTGTTAATTTCTTGAGTTTTATGACAACTGTATAGAAGCGAATATGATCAGAATGTGATAAAATTTTATCATGGTGTTCTTTAACATAAAATACGTGAATATGATTTTTATCAAAATTTTCATCTACATATAGTTTTCGAGTTATCGATAGAGAAAATTTTCCTTTCTCTATATAAATATAGCTATAGATTCCATGCATAAGAACGGAAATATTTTCTTTAATAACTCAATATCTACGTAGACGAATATTTTTTGAGAATTTATATCCATTTATTTGATAATAACAAATATTTCTTCCATTTTTAATTCAATTCTGATTATTTTTCGATTCCCTATCTATTTTACGTGTTAATCCTTAGCTCGATCATTAAATGAACTTGAGATTTCTATACGCTGACGTTTGTGTTCGTGACTTCATTCGTATTTTTTCAAATGTCAAATTCTCTTCTGCTTCCAATTTTCAATTTTGAAGGCTTTCGTCTCCACGTCTCCATAAATTCTCAAAAAATATTCGTCTACGTATACGTAGACGAATATTTTTTGAGAATTTATTTCCATTTATTTAATAATAACGAATATTGTTTCCATTTTTAATTCAATTCTGATCATTTTTCGATTCCCTATGTGTTTTACGTGTTAAAATCTTGAGTTTTCTGCTAACTGTATACCGAAACCCCTTAGCTCGATCATTACATGAACTTGAGATTTCTACGCTGACGTTTGTGTTCGTGACTTCACTCGTATTTTTCAAACGTCAAATTCTCTTCTGCTTCCAATTTTCAATTTTGAAGGCTTTCGTCTCCACTACAAAATATCTAAAGTGACAATCGATGGTATTATCATCCGAATTACCGTTCAATATGCGGGTCATAAGTTTTCCCCGTCGAGATATAAATCTTCATACGTGCAATTGTGCAACGATCGTGACATGAATCGGAGTGACAAAAAGGAGCAAGAGAAAAAAGAGCGAGAATAGAAATGCATGGCGTCCTCGCAAAATGATTGGCCTTATTGCGACCGGTCGCACGAGTCAATAACCATTTAACCTCGGCGAGAACAATCAGTTAATACCGTTTCTTGCATCAATCGAAGTATTTTAGTACGTACCGAGTATTCGAAAACGAAGAAAAAATGTTTCTTTCGACAAGTAATGAAAATAAACACTCGGAGATATTTTCTTCCTCTCATTGACGATAATATTTTCGATTGGTACATTTTTCAACGCTCAACCGATTTATTGACGGATTCACAGATTTTTCGATCGATGAAAAATATGGGAAGAAAATACACACTCCGTCTCTTATCGCGCTCTTATCTCCGGTACATAATCCACGAAATGTGTGAATTCGCGCAAAAAGGCCCGGTGCGAATTTATGTCCAGAGCTCGATATTTATTCGAGATGCTTAAATTACAGGCTAAACATATATTTAGATTCATACCGGCTATACGTACGCCGACGCACGTTTTACGAGGACTCGGACGCACGTGTTTGATGTGCGCTGATATATGCCAGATTCGCACGATACTGGACAAGAATACGGTAACGATTCTAAGAATGAAATCTTGAAAAAAATAGAACACTAAAATCACATTGTGTTTGTTGATTTTTAAATATTTTTCCTTGAAGAAAATTCTCATTGAAAAAATTGAGTATTTTTTTTTTAATAAAAAATGATAAATTTTGAAAATTTGTGAATCTGTCAATGACAAAAATCATTTAAATTTTTTTTTAGTATTTACTTATTGTTCCCGCTTTCTCTTTTATTCTCTTTTTTCCCTTGAGGAATTACTCACACGTGTTGCCGTTTGACGCGATTCTCGTGTGTGCAAACGGGAAAAGGAAACAAACCGAACCGCTTGAATGGGAATTCGATAAATAAGCGATAGCGATAAAATTTATTTCACGAGAAATAAAATGTAGCTCGAAATAAAATCCTCCGTAGTTTCGTCCTCAACGATTCTTTTCAACTTCGTTCCTCTTATTTCGAATAAAAAAAATGAAAAATATGCTCACCGAGCTCCTTTTCCCAAAGCCGAGGAAGGAGAGTTTCCTCCTGTTGCCCAGCGCTTTTTTGTCCATCTCAGCTGTCTTTTATCTTCCTCCTGTCACGAAAAATGAGAGAGAATCAGCGAGAGCTTCTCTCCACACGTTCTCTCCTTCCCGCGGCTTGTGGATCGCGGCTTTAGGGAACGAACTTTTTCCTTGGTGCCCGACCGATTCTTAGCCGGGACGGCGATGTCCACATGTGGAGGAGTATTAGCTGTGATGGCAGCTCCGTTCTGCTTGCTGCAACACGTTCATTTTATCACATTAAATAAACACTCAATAATTTATTTCACACATGAGAATTTAATAAAATCAAAAAATATCGTCAATACACCACTGAGATTTATTTTTACAGCTCACTAAATAAAGTTTATCATTATTTTTTAAATTTTTCTAATTTTATACCGGACGAGCAGATATTTTATTTTCAAAAAAAAATATTTTGTACCGAGAAGGGAATGAGAAAGAAATGACTGAGCTCCTGGAAATTTCGCCGTTTGTTCGATACACTCGCCGTGCACAGATACGAAGACGATCTATTTTGTATCCGAATCGGGAGCTTTGACGGCCGGAGGCTCTGTTTTATTGAAAAAACATATCGTGTCGCGTAGAACGAGAGAAACTGAGCCGAAAGGAATAACGCTCAAAGTCTGCGTGGCTTATTTGTCTCTGTCACTCCGTTTCTCTTTCTCCGTAAGAAAAATACGTATATACACACAGACACGCATAATGATACTCCCACCACTATCAACGAAAGAAATGAATATTTCGTACCGTTTTACGATAACGAGCGAGTATTAAGCAAATCAACGAAATCGATTTCCCCGCCATCGTTGCCCATTTTTCCATTATATTTTCTTTCATGTTTTTTTCCTCGCTCCTCAACTATTTGCTCGATCAATCTATTTTTTATCGATTTTTCATCGAGGCCAAATTGGAACATTTGTCTGGATTCACGTGTAATTTCAATTCCCTTAATCATTGCTTTGTTTTTTTTTTTTGATAGATTTTCTCTCTTGGATTGGCAAAACGTTCGCGATCGCAGAGAGATTTCTTCTCTTCGATTTAATAGATAAGGATGTCCAGGATCGCTCAATAATGCAGCCAGATTTGTCTCAAGTTAGTATACCGAGCACCCCGAGACCGCTTCGGAATCGCGAACGATGGAAATAGAAATAAAATACACTGAGCAAATAAAATGGACAAAGTCACGCGGCGTACCGTATTAAAAATCAAGACAAAAAATCACACGCGCCATTACCTCTCAAAATGTAAAATATTCAAATTTTACGATTGGTCACCTCTGCTGCATGGTTAACAAGTCATTAAAAAGGTTTTCAATATTAACCAGTCACGAGTTAATTTTTTTTAATGGCGCGTAATTGGAAGTTTGAGCACCGCGACTTGACTAAGTTCCAGAATTGACGAGGGAATGAATTTTATAGCAGCGACAGATCTGCAAATTTGTTCTCGGCTGTTTCGACAAAAGGAACGGAAAATTATAGGCGAGAGAAAAATTCAGAAGATGTTTATTTTCAACTTGTCTCAAGGAGGGAAAAAAAATGTTATTTCGGTTCCTGGTATGCCGACCTAATTTTGTATTAGCGATTAAGAATTTAAGTGGCCAATTACTGTATGAAAAATTCATCGTACGATACAGCCTGAAATTTAATATAATGAGAGATCTGGCAAGAAACAGCTGACGACGTTTTTTTCCCCTTCTATCTCCTTCCTTTTTTTTTTTAAATTCAATTTTGTATACTTTTCGCTTCTGCGATATCTCGTCGAGTCGTTTTAGTATTTCCATTGTCGCGTGCGGTTTGTCAGCTGCTTTCATACGGATAATTCGTCGCTCACCGACTCGTAACACACAGACTCGTAACTGTGCTGAACCACGTCAGCTGTGGGTGACGACAGATACAACTTAACTTACAAAAACAACACGAGTCAATAATTTACTCCTCATTTTTTCATTGCCCCAATTCACACGATTTCATTCAAATATTTTTGTGCACAAAAATTCCTTGAAAAACATTTTTCAGATAATTAATTTCGTTTAAAATATTTTCAGCATTGCGTATAAATTTTTGTCATTTTTTTGGTAATTTTTAAATACTCAAATTTCGTCTCAGAGATGTCAAAATTATTTTTGATATTCTGTACATTTCTGATATCAGTCTGGGCTGTAGAAAAAGTTTTTAATTTGTTCGAAGACGTCACAAATTCCAATTCCACGGTTCGCAAAAAAATTAAAATACAAATGAATATTTGTCCCTTTCTGAGAACTTCATAGCGTGAAGTAATTCGTGATAAAGTCTCCCTGCAGAAATTTTTTTCCCCGAGTTTGTCGAGACAGATTTCAACCCACGTCAGGGGGATGAATGACGTGGGTTTTACCCTTTTCTCTACAATTGTAAATTATTCGGTACATAAGATTTGAACCCTGTGACCGCAAGGTAACTGAACCTTCGTGGAGGATAACTCCGAGAGAGGAGAAAAGAACAAGAGGGAGAGAAAATGTCTCGAATTAAATTGGAACGTGTTCTTCCCTTTTTTCAATTTGAAACTTTTATGAGAGAAAATAAAAAGCAAATATGAACACGTGCAAATAGCAAGTCATCAGTTTAAAGTGACAATGCTTTAATTGTCACAATTAAAAAGAAGATGGACGAAGGGGAGGGGATTGAAACGTTTGTCACAATTAAATTCCTCGTGTTTTGTCCCGACGATCGAGCTGCACGATTCGTAACGAAAGGCACACGGCTTATTATTATAATGGACTACAAATTGTTTCTACGAAATTTATCTTTTTCATGTCACTTGTTTTCTCGTCTTTCATGAAGTTTGAAGATTAATGGACCCCGAACGGATCTTTTCGTGACACAACGAATTCCTCCTCATCATTGCTCATGGGAAAATTTTGAACAGAATTCGAATCGATCTTTCGAATCGCATCAATCAACATTTGTTGTTTTCGTGGATTTATTTTTAGACGATCTTTTTTGGAACCGTATATGAAACATGGTTTTTTCATTTGGCACGAGAAAATACGGGAATTACGAGGCAAAAAAAAAGAAATTGTTTCATGCATAATGCAAGAAAACAATTATATCCCCGTTACCTTATTTTTTCTCTCCTCTGTCTCTGAATTCGTGTCACACACACGTTGTCGAGGGAGAACGTAGAGGGAATGAAAACACGAGTCAAAAAAGGCATTGAAGCTTGAATCCTATTCACAGGTATCACGATAACAGAAAACTGAATGTCGAGTCATTTAATCCTCGACGCGCATCCAAGTGCATTGTGCAACGACCAAGGAGGGCCTCGATCTCAAATCCCCATTCAACGAATACTTTGAAACAAACTTGAATTTTCATCAGGGTCAAACCATCCTTTTGAAATAAAAAAAAATACATAGAAATGCATCTAATGTAAATGAATTTGATATTTTGTAAAAATAAAAAGTATTTATTTCTCAGGGTTGGAATACGTATTCACTCTGTGTCTAATTCACATTTAGCATCAACTTTAAACTTATCATGAATTTGACATCAGGATCGAACGATTCTATTAAAATAAAGTACTATTTATTAAATGAAAATTTTTTTTGCAATAACGTTCTTTGAAAATGAATTAATAATAACCAATTCACTGGAAATGAAGAAAGTTCTTTCATTCGGTATCTCGTAAATCGATGAAAAACCGCGAAGGTAAAAATGTCGCTCTTCTGTCGGATCAAGGGTAGAAAATGTAGCACTCTGCATTTTGCAAAAGCAACCGAGGATAAAATAATATTTATCCAGATTATCAGAGCGGTAAAACGAATTTTTCTCAAACAATCGTTGATAACAAATGATAAAATAAACGTAAATGATAATTTTTCACTTTTTATTTATTCGAATAATTTTCTTCCAGTTAAAATGCATTATGGTGGTTTTATTTTTGGCTTGCTCGTCTGATATAACAAAATTGAACAAACGAAAATAAATTCGCGCTTCAGGAAGCACGTAGAAGCGTTTGTTTGAGGATTACTAGTAAACACGTGTAATCTTATGGGTGAATCGAGCTTCGAGAAGGAACAAACTCTACTGTTTTTCGTTGATAGGGAAGAAAGTGCGCGTTAGCAGCAAAAAGGGAAGCCACACACGCGATTCTCTTATCTGTCATATCTTCCTTATCGTCGTTTCAGGATCGCGGACGTTTACACGAGGGAATTAGGGCCCTTGTTCTATACATAGAAACATTAATTCTCACTTTAATTAGATGATTAATTATATCTAAATATTGTCGCAAAATAAAATGTTATCGACGAGAAAACCAACAATTTTATGTGTTTTTTTAAAACAACTGTTATATCGAGTCGGTTTTTGAAAAATCACTTTTGATAGGAGGTGAAGTAATTCTTTGATTGATTTCTTAAATTTCGTAAGGGATATGACTTTTCGTCATTTTTTAAATTCTTTCCTCTCGAAAATAATATTGGTCTCAAATTTTCAAAATAGCACTCTAAAGTGCCTGTTTTGAAATTTTAGCAAAATCCACTCGAGAATATTAGTAAATATTCTTTTTTTTCCAAAAAAACTATAACGTAATAATCGATCGGAGATTTTTATAGATAGGAAGAGTGAAAAACTCGATAAAAAATCTTATTACACCAACGTCAAGAAAAATCTCAATTTTTTTTCAAAATGTTTTAATTTTCTTTTCCAAAAATCAAATTTTTTTCGTCTTGCTCTAATCAGTTCCGTGTGATCGGACCATTTTTTTTACTTGTTGCATTCAATCGCATTTATATGTTTTGTATTGCATCGATGGCTCGTTTATTTTTGCGTCTCCTGTACAATGGCGCACCTGCTTGCATTATCTCTTCCCCGAAGGATAAAAAAAGTTCTCCTTCTGTCTCTCTCTTTCTCTCACTGAATGCACGAGGAAATTCAATTACGCGCCGATTATTCGTTTCGTGTTGTTATACACACACCGCGTAATACCGACTGAGGTCACGATTCGAGCGAGTTCATTCAAGGTTTTTTGACCGAGCAACCATTTCTTATCAAATCATCCCTCCCCGTTTTCCCTCGAAAATTTTATACCTCCGTGTGTTGAGATAAATATTGCGTGATTCCTATGGAAATTCCCGCGTTGTTTATCTCCCGACGCTCCGCCGTATACTGATGAGATTTCGTATGGAATATCGAATAAAAACCATCGCGTTTTATCGACATTCCGTCAAATTTACGTTGGACAGTTTTTAAATAAGAATTTGCGGTTTTTTCATCTCCGTGCGTATACATTGTAAATTTTTCTCCGAAAACGGTATTTAAAAAATACGAAGGCTTCGAGAAATTTATGACAGCCATTAGATAATTGTCATACCGCTCTGTTACTCCGATGTGAAGTGGAAAGAATTAAATCGAGAATGTATCCGGTGACGAGATCGCGCGCGATCGGGAATCGATTCGTGAGCAACGATTCTCGTAATCGAAACGTCTCGAATTCTTATCGAACGAAAATTACACGCCTACATGACGAGATTGCGGATTGACACACGAGAGAATGAAAAAAATAATAACGACGAGCGCGATTTATCGCGAACGAGGAGTGGAAAGTTTAGTCTCGCAAAAAGTTCGATACCTCGAAAAAACACAAAAGAATCCGAGATAACAAATTTGAAAAAAAATTGTAAATTAGAAAATTCGAGTTAAACTTCACGGCTGATGGAACGGCAATTAATGGTCTCATTAGAATAAGTGGGAAAAAAACTGGAAGACGCGTTTTTCATTTTACAGAATACACCCGCGACCTTGTGGTCAACTTCGATCGATGCAGAGTGTAAACTTTTCTATTTATAATCCCCATTACATCAGAGTTAATCTTCAAAAACGGTTTAAAAATAAATGCCAATCTTGCTAATTATTTTCACGGGACGCGAAATATTTCGGTAGCTTACAACGGTTAACGAGTCGCGGCACGAAAAAATATTCGCGTCGTTAGCGAGTCGTTGCGTTAATTGGGAATAAAAGCAGTCAGAAATCGTCGAGCGATTCGCTCAATTTGTTTCTCTAATTTTTACACGTCTCGCCTGACGGACAGTCTAATTGCCATCTAAATCATACCCCGTGCAAAAATTCGCACGGGATATGTTTTCAACGTTGCACAATGAGATTTTTATCGCAAGCGCCTTCATCGCGAGCGATTTTGAATATCGTCGCTGACGGCTCTTGTGAGGATCTCGCAATTATCGACACGACCCGCGTGAATTATTAATAAGAAATTTCACATTATGCGATTACAAATGTTATCTTGGTCGACACGAATCTTCGATGAAAAATTGCAATATTATAAAATTCGGTGATTCACGACAAAAATTTTATTCGCGGAGAGAGGAAACATCGGCGCGTAACGGAGAAAAAAGTCGAGTAAACAAACCTGTTTATTACACGCTGATCGAATACGGAAGCCTGCATTTCCGGGGTTACGATTGATGGTAAAAAAATTACACGGTTTCCAGTAAAAACAAAACGAAAACTATGTGACAATGATTGAGCAGCGAGCGAAGGACGGGAAGGATAATTAATTTCACAGTCTTTTTTCTATTGATTTGTTTTTCTCCATCGCGTCGAAATGTCCTTAGTCATTTTTGCTGATCTTCCGAGGCGGTTTCGGTCTTGACAATTTTAACATCTCAGTGAATTCGGCATTTCGGATAAAAATACAAAAAAATTAAGAATTATTTTTTAATTATTATGAAAAACATTATAAATATAATCAGGTTCGTTACGCCTTTCAATCGTGACATTTTTCTGTCCAGCGTCCTTGAACGAGGCCTGCTAGCCATAAAAACGGACTGATGGAAATACGAGCCGATTGATAATAACTCGCTGATATGATCGTAACTCCGGATTATTTTCCGACTGGTACGAAAAAAAAAAAATTTTTGCTCGTTTTCGAAAAATCTAAAATTTGTTGTCCCTGGAGTAAGAAACTGCTGGTCGTAAAACGATTAGGAAAAGTCAACGAAGGATTTTTCGTGCTGACGTCAGGATTTTCTGGCATTTGAAGTCCCGCAGGTACTCAAAGGGCAGAGATTTACGGGCAGGTATATCTCCGGCCCGTCATAAAATTCCCAGAGCTCTTTTTCCATCGGTAGCGAAAACACGACCACAGGGATCGGAGAAAATTCACGGACGTGCGCTCGAAATGACACTGTGGCATTTGCCGTTCGAAATGTTTCGTCGTATCAGCCGTAAACGCGATTTACTACCAGGCTTGAAAAGTCTTCTTCGATTTCTCCGTTGCATCTTACATGTCTGGCTTGCTACATTTTTTTTCCTTTATTTATTTTTTTCTCCGTTAACTCCTGTACTCGTGGTCAGACAAAAAGCGTTGATTGACGTTCACTCAAAGATCGATTTACGGTAACGCAATTTATCCGATTTCTTTGAGATTTGTAAACTCGTTATGAACGTACAATTGATGAAAAATTATTTTAGGTCTCAAAAGTGCATCACGAAAAAATATTAAAAAAATTGCGAGTGAAGAAAATGTTTTGAAAGATTTTTTCTCGAGTTCTTTCGTCTAAACTTTACGAATTTTGAGTCAGATGGCATTTCAAAAAATTGCATGCAATACTCAAAAAATATTCAGGATTGCAACGACAAATATAACAAGGAACAAAATTACTAGAAAAAAAAATGTCGAGTCATTTATTCAGGGAGAATGCATTTCAAAGAATAAATATTTGCGTAATTTAAAGAAAAATCCAGAAACGCAAAGTCAAAAATAAATTTCTAATGTCGATCGAAGTAATCTAAGAGGACGTCTCTTGATTTTTCTCTCGTCCATACCATACTAAATAAAAAATATCCAGAATCTCATCAATATATATCCAGGAGCAAAGAAATTATAAAAAAATTTCTAGCGAAGGAAATAATTCGAAAGGATGTCTCTTGATTTTTCTCTCGTCCAAACACGTCGGAGAGAGTCGCTTATTTGCCGAGCACGCGTTTCGCAATGCATCAATTCTGAATCTCCGTGTAAGACGAGCACACAAGTATATTTTTTTCTCCTTTTTTCTTCTTTTCCTCAACGGTATAAGAATGGCAATGGCGATCTCGGCACAGTGAAAGTAGTCGCTGACTCGAGGATCAAACAAAGCAGAAAAAAAGGTTCTCCGGGTCATTGTGCCAATTTTTTTGTTTTTTTTATTATTCCGTCGGTAGGAGATACAGGCGCGCGAATAATCGCTCCAACGTGTCACGACGGAATAGAAATAATGTAGATAACGAGATTCCGGAAGTTTGAACTTTTCGTCGTTATATTCCCTCCGATGCGAAAAACGGTTTATGTACACTCGTAACAAAGCGTAACGAGAAATCATTTTTGTCGTCGACTTACAATGTCAATTTGTGCCGGCGGTTGTAGAAAAAGAAATAAGAAAAAAGTATCAGCGCGACATAAGGCCATTCTTTGCACTCAATCGATTACGGTGCAGCCTTTAACGCCGCGATACGTCAAGGCCTATGGTTTGTACGAATCGTGAACGCGTTTAACGTCTCCTCCCCCCAGAGAATATGGTTTATTGTCTCCTCCAGGAATTATGTATACCGAGTTCTTAGCGAGTATCGATTTTTTTTTTACCAAACGCGAAGAATCAATTTCATCTCGAATTCCGCACCAAATAAAATTCGTATCGAATAAAATAATCGTTGATTAAGTCAATGAAATTTATTTTGTTTTCAACAATCGAATGACGAACGGGTGTGTTTGGACAGTTCCAGTCACGGGAAAAATACGCGGACGCTTTCGAAACTGCGGGTGGAACGAAATAGAAGAGTTTAAAAATATAGCCTTTTATTTCTGAACTTGTGGTAAAATGATCGCGTGACCGTCAAACGAGACACGTACTTACAGATATTTTTATACGCATCTGTCTCCATTTATTTTTTACTCGTCAAAGAATTTCCTCTTTTACCTGTCAAAAATATTATTTTTTCACACTCCTCCGAGCAAAGTTTCACCGTCGACGAACGAAACAGAAATAATTCCGAGCGCTGCATAAAGTATTTTTTTCCCCGACGTGACCCTTTACTCTGAAATTCGCGTGTACACGTGTCGCGATGAGTTTCGAGCTCTGGCTCGAGAAAAAACCGGCCGGGCGAGTATATAGTAAAAAAGATCGACGACTTTTCGTACCCATTGTATAACGAGCGAGCTTCGAGCCTTTCTCGCGATACAATAACACGAATAAATTTTGACGGGACTCAGCAGAAAGCACAGGCGTGGTGTTGTCACGCATTTTTCGATTTAACAATTTTTTATCGCAGCTGGCGCGAGAGTTATTTAAGAAATTGAAAAAAAATCATTTATTCGTTATATTTCGCACGTGCGCAGGAATTAACCAATAGGGGATATAAAAAAATATGCAAAAGACATTTATTTTCAAAACGTACCTATTTGCCGCTCCTCAAACCACAAAATCTTTACTTCACCTCGAAAAAAATGTTTGTGACACCCTTCGAAGATTTTTTCGCTATCACTTTTTATTCCTAAGCACTCTTTATTTCTTTTTTCCTTTATTCTCGATGCAGCACAATTCTCAGCGAGTTAGCAACGCTTGAAAAGAATCCCGTTGCATTTTTCGAGCACTCGCGGCATAACCGCTTCGTGGGAATGGAAAATTACGCACGAAATTCGCGCACTCACATTGGAAAATTTATGGATACGTTTTTTGTTTCTTTCGTGAATCGTGACACAGACTGCGAGGAAGAAATAATTTCGCTTGCCGCGTTTTAACCGTGTGTATCGGACCGGGCAACGGCTGACGGAAGAATGGGAGAGACGCGGTGGCAGACCGCCGACAAAACTTTGTTTGGGGAAACCTCCAGTGAGCGAGCCGAGTCGAGCGTGCGAGCACGCCGTGGGGCATAAAGTAACCGGGAATCAAACTTTTCAGGCTAGCCAATGGCGTTCGACCTTCTCGCCCGGCGAAATCTCTTTTTTTGTTACAATATTTTATTTTTTATACTCCAATATTTTTCAGCCTATAATTTTATTTTGAAAATTATTCCTTTCGTTCGTATGCATTTTTTGGTTAAATTCACTTGTCAAAAGTTTTGAGACGAAAAAATGTCGTTAGAAATAAATATTTCATAAATCAGATACACGCTTACGGACAAAGAACGTTTTGTGCTCAATTTTTTTTGGATATTAAAATATGAATATGCTGATTTCATCGTGAAAAATCACCGAGGAATTCTGGATATTAGGCGATATTAATATTTCCATTTTTTGTTTCTTTTAGACGGAATACTCTCATTATTTTATTTACCTGCCCATCAGCCATGGCCCGGCTTCGTCGATCGATCATTCATTTGCTTATTTTACGTGGAGCGGAATCGTTGAAAAATTCAGAAATGAATCATTCATCCCAAAATGGAAGAAATAAAAGATGCAAGCCGGTGTAAAAATGTACATTACGTTTATTAATGATGACTCGTTCTGTGCAATGTTCCTCGTAAATATCGAACGGGGCACGATGGGATATTACAAATGTTTTTTTTTTCCTTTCCGTACAATTCTTCTCCCTCTTTTTAAAGATAAAAAAATTGTACGAGTATGAGATTTTTATTTCTGATGCCAGGATTAAAATTGTGGCACTTGTTAGAAAAACGCTACAAAAATGAACCGCTATGGCAGTGCTTATTTATATATTTATACGTTTTTTTTCATTCATTTTTTTTTACTTCGAAAATGTCGCGAGGAGAATTTTTCGGTTGGGCTTTTTCGAAGGACAGGATGCGCCAATTTTTTCTTCATTTTATTTGTCAATATTAGTCTGACATGCTAAACGCTACGCGATAGAGACAGTTAATGATAATTATATTATAGTATACTCGAAATACGTACAAACTATGTCGTACCTCTAACACGAGAGGGCGAAGGGCTATGAATCTTTTTTTTCTTTATATACATACAGCTCCGTTTTTTTTTTTGACTCCCGAAATAAAAACGCACCTTCGACCAATTTTTCACCAATACGGAGCGACGATTTACGAAATTGTTTCCTGAATTCCGAGGGAGGGGCAAGAGCGATGGAGGGAAGGAGAAAAAGAAACAAATGACAAGTATTCCACATTCCTACTAGCTAGTATCAACATTTATACATAATAGAGAAAAATCCACATTCCTCACAATCACGCTTTTTCCCCGTGCACGCGAAATCGCACAAATTTCTTTCATTTATCGAGTATGAAAAATTTACTTCGTAAATTCGTAAAAAAATGAATTCTACTTTTTATATTCTTGTTAAAAATGACAGTTATTTTTTTTCTATTTTTTTATGTACGGGGAGGAAAAGAAGGTGCGATCGTTTTACATTGCACGAGTTCGTAATTATTTTATTCAATTTCTCGATCAGTCGCACACGCGTTTTTTTTAAAGAAAATTAAAAGAAGAGGGTTCATCGCAAAGGAAATGATTTCGAAGAAGAAAATGGCACGGTATTCCGCGGAAAAAAGAGTTTTCGATACCGGAATTATTATCACTATTTTTCCTTCGTATTCTTCTTCTTTTGTTTGATAATGCAGATATACAAATACACGCCCAATACGTTGTCACAGCTTTCGCTATAATAATTACCGTGTATTTTTTTCGTTTCTTTTTTTTGTTTTTCTCGATACAGTCGAGTCACAAAGCCAATCTCATCGATTTTCATCTCGTCACTCCTCACACTTATTTACAAAAGTAACCTAATCTTCAACGTGTTTCGGGGATCGTTAATATTGATTCAGATTTAATTAATAGCTCGCGATTATACACGCGTGTCTATTGCACTTACAAAGTATCCGTATAACAATCATACATGATAATCGTCTTTAATGGCAATGTTCATTCTACGCTATGTTTACTCGCAAAAATGAACGATCTCTGGTTTCATCGTCTTTCTTTTCCTTACGTTCTTTTGTTATACAAAACCTGGTAAAAGTTCATTATTTTATTATCATACGTGTTATAGCATACTTTGCGCGTGCCTCGATCGCAGATTAACACAGAAATACAGAAGAATAAGAAAACAATAAAACTATTAACAAATGTACACCTTTTTTTCTTTTACGTTAAAAAAAAGAAGAAATCTACACTCGGGGACTGGATCGAATAATTTTTGTTATTTTTTTCCGTTCACTCGAACCCTTAAAATTTGTGTTCTGCTAACTTGAGCAATCGTCAATAGAAACTAAAAGCGTTGAATAGAAAAGTTAGTCGAAAGATTAAATATATCTTTTTTTTTCGAAATTGTCGATTGTATAAAAGTTTGTGCTCTCGGAGTACCATTTTTGAGCATGTCGCACGTTACTTTTTTGTGGATATAAACTTAATGTATGCGTCAGAGATTGACGTAGCTACTGAGATTTTTTAAAATACTTTAGAGTATACCGAATCCAGCCCCTTGATTTTTTTTCTCGATTTCTGAGCCTTCGTCGACGGAAATATAAATTAATTGCTTTATCGAATAATTAAAGATCAATCGGATAATCGTTATCGCTGAAATTAATTCAGGATAATTTTCTTTTTCATCGTCCGTGAGCTTGTCCGGACTTACGTAGATTCTTCAGTCTGTCCCGCGTCAAAGCGGGATTCGGATAAACAAAGAATGACAGCTAGCTGCCCGACACAACCTCGCGTCGAATAATTAAAATCGCAGATAATAAAAGCTGCGGAGCCGCCAGGACAATTTCCGATTATAGAGAGAGGGAGAGAAAAAGACAGAGGGGAAAGAGAGAAAAAAAGAATTGGGAAAATAGCCTTGGCGACGTCTCCTTACGTATGCAATAACGCAGCTATTACGTACAGCCGTAAAAATAATTCACAGAATATCATCGTCGAGATGCATTCCTCCGGACGTGACGCACGTCGAGGATTGACGAAAAAAAAAATAAAAAGAAAACGAGCATCGACGATATCGTCTCCAGACGCGGACAGTGTCATATAAATTAAATAATCATAACGAGCTTTGCAAAGAAGAGATAAAAACGTAAACAGAAGCCACGAAAGGGAGAGCGAATGATTTACGACGTCGACGGTAATCGCTCACATATTGTACGCGACGTAAATCGGATCTAGCTGATCCCCGAGAAAGCCATCCCGCAGATGCATCCGCTGCTTCTCGCCGCGAGAGTTAATTGGCACCACGCCAGGGTCAACGACGACCACGACACCGACGACAAGATGGTGCTCTTCGAGTACAGCGCTCGTCACAAGGGCAACGAGATCGAGAGCTTCGCTCTCGCTTCCATTCAACTCAACAACGACCACGAGCAGATTCGTCCACGTGAAGACGGCGCTGAAAAATGTCAACAAATTCATAAATAAATAATTCTTTCAGAGAAGAATCAAAGAAAATTAATAAAATTAATTTATTTTCTATATTTAAATTCGCTTCCGAGACTCTTGACCACGCTCGTTCATTATGCAATTCTTAGTAGCCAATGTCACGGACCCAAATGACTCGTCACGGAAATGTCATGAGAAAATATCCTTACGCAATAATCCGGATTATCTGTGTCGTGACGGAGTGCGAAAAGTCGTACGGTAAATATATGTATACCGTGTTTCGTTTCATATATACAATGTATGTATAATCATTCGTAGAAGACATAAAAACTCGCAGACGTGAAGAGATAAGAGATAAGAGGTTGACTCAGCCCGATTGAACGTCAGCCCTCCCACGTTCACGCGACACAGATTGATTCCTCGCTAACTTCCTCTTCCGAGACTTTATCTCGTGATTTTTTTTCATTTTGTCAGAACTTGTAAGATAAACTTGTAAGATAAACTTGTAAGATAAACTCTACCGATATGATTTGTTATCAATGATTGCAGATAATCAAACGATAAATATTATTTAACATTAGAGATAAAATAAGAAAGTGTACATGAAATACAAGAGTAAAACAAATGTAATTACCATTCGGCAATTTTTTTGTGACATCTCATCACGCTGTTCTCGATGTCAATCGGGTGGTATCGCATTCCTCGAAGAACCATCGCCTCATCCAGGGCGCCGACGACAAAAACAGCGTCATGGAGTTCAGCATCACCAGGTGCAATATCGATTTCAGAAGCGGAGGTCGTGTCTCCCGGAACTTCACCGACGGCCGATTGTTGAACGCACTCGGTACGTCGCAAAAATCCGAGATATCCAGTTCTCGCGTAAACCTCTCCAGTATTTCCCGTAACGAGACGAGCGCTGAAATGATCCGCATAATCGCTCTCGTCACCGTAAATCGTGAAGTAACCGCTCGCGTTGTGAGATGATTGGACCCAAATCTCGCCCAGATGCGAATCTCCGCACTGGCCCTTCGTCTCCGGGTTGGCTATTATCACTTTTACGCCCGGCAACAATTTTCCTGATTCCATGAGACACAGGGAGTGCGGACTTCCGCGCTCGACTAGCGATACTCGGTCATTTCGAAGCGCTCGGAGATCGACGTAGACCGTTGATGGTTCAGGACTCGAGGCACCCTGTAAATAAAAAAAATGGTTATATTATTTTGCCCATTTCGTTTTTTTTAATTTTAATTTTCGATTCTTCACCTGGAGACATATGGCAGTATTAACTCGGCAACCGAATGATGTAGAGACAGCTCGTGGACTCAGTCCCAATGCTGAGAAGAGTTTACTGAAGCTCGTCGTCAAAGCTATTCGTGGTCTTTCCTCGGCCACGACGACACAAGTTCTCACGCAAGCTAAATTGACTCCTCGAGCTTTCAAAACGTGAACCGATGAACCCAGACCTTTCGTGCAGAGCTCCATTACACCGTAAGAACAAAACGTGTCTCGGACTTGGGATTGACTTACTGCTGACAACCAGAGAGCCGGATTCGCTTCCACCTGGGAAAATGATGATTTTATCGATTAATGAAAATTATTTTCAGTGTTTAAGTAATCATTTCAATATTAAGAATGACTTCACTCTATAATAGATATTCTGATTTGTTAAATTAAAATTAAAAAATCGTCATTTACCTCCGAAGGTGGGATCAGGATCGAATGATGTCCACTGTAAATGCTGCTGAGGCACCACAGAGCGAAACCTAATCCAGAATACGGATCGAGGCAAAGGGCAATATGACGAGATGGGTAAAGTTCGCAGGCCAATTTCATAGCTCGACAGAGCGAGGTTACAGCCGCGTGCGACATTTTTATTCCCGCCAGCATTCCCGTTGTCGATACGCTGAAGTCGAGGTAGGCCAACATTTCTGCAGTTGGAGCACGATACATTACCGGAAGTTTTTTCTTTGGCATGTCGTCCATATCGAGAACGGTTGGCCAGGTTTTTACGTCTATGACATTGTTCGCTTCCTAAAAAGAATCAATGCAACATTATTCAAATTTAAAAAATCTCCCTTACAAATAATACAAATCAAAAAATTATTTTTCTCACGAACCTTCGTTTTCAACAGCTTCAAGATGGTCTGATTGGTGAGGACGAGAACGGATTTACTGACGTCAACGATCATACGAACAGTGGGTAGTGTAGTTTGCAAATTCTGCGGATGAGGCGGCCGGATCGTAACGGGCACAGCACCGACATAGAGGCAGCCGTAAAAAGCACAAATCAAATCCGTGCCAGGTGGAAAGATTAAAGCTACGTGGTCCCCGGTATTAATGCGTCCCCGATCGAGCAACAAGTTTCCGATACGCTCGGCCTTTTTGTGCAATTGCGAGCACGACAGGGAAGTCGCTATCGCGCCTTTCGCGTTCAGCGAGGTGAATATTACGTGATCCGAGGTGCTGACTGCTCGCCATCGAAGAATTTCCGATATGAATTGATACTGAAAAACACGTGTTGCATTAAATTACACAGACTTGAAATTTCTTATCACAATTTCTTATATACAATTTGCACAATTTTGATTTTAACGTTTCTGCATATAAAATACTTCTCTACAATTTTTGGCAGTTCTTCTTCCGTAGACCTTTTGCTTTTTTACCTTTTTGGCATTGTCACTGTCCTCGTCGAGAACTCCCATGTCACGACCCTGAGCCGATGCGAGACGGTTACCCTGGACGATGTTCCCGACCATGACGCTCGCCGGACCGACATCTGCAACAGAATCCCCCGCTACACGCCCCCGCACCATTCCGTTAGTAAACCAACGCAAACACTCAACCCAGTAATGTAGTAGCTCACACACTCTTCCCTGACTGAGATCAGAATATCAAAATTTAACGAGAGCAAGGCCACGATCTTTAACATCCGAAATCATTATTCTTTTCTCTCTTTTTTCATCATTTTTTTAGCAATTTTGTAGGAAATCTGCGCAACAAGCTTGGGCGCTAAGTCGTCTATGTTTTTCATCTTTTTCTTTCTGTCTGCTATCTGCATTCACTTTTTTGGATTTGTCTATTGGATGATTCCGTGAGCGGTATAACTTTGTTGAGAATTCGTCGTTTTCTTTACTGTTAATTCTAATTTTCAATAATACGAACAAAAAAATAACGATTAAATAACGATGCGAGACAAAGGAGTGCTACAGGACGTTCAGAACTCAGCCAATAGAAAGAAATTGTTTAGCCATAAACAAAAATAAAAATAAATGGTAATAAATCAACGAATCATGACTCATGCCAAGCGATGATTAAATTAGATTCGCGAAACAAACGATATGCGTGGAAAGCACAGTCTGTTACGCGATAATGTACTCTCCATTTTCTACTCGGGTTCTCTTCCTTTTTTATTTCGAGCACTCTGCTGATTCAGCTCGAGGCGGACGTGCGAATTACAGTGTTTATAGAACCACATGACATATTGTTCTATTTTTTGAATTTTTACATAGTGATGAAAAGTATCGAAATGAAAAATTCAGTGCCTCATATGAACACAGGTGCTCGAACTACCGTAAAAATAATAAATAAATAAAGTACCATGTAATAATTTTTCATTTGTTATGTACGAAAATTATGCTTTTTTTCTTCATACACACACACATACGCACAGAGTCGTGTATCTGCGTTGTCGAAATATATATCGATAGAGATTTTTCGTTTTTTTATCGTTCGAAATAATTTACGTACTTACATATGTACTTTAAACGAACGATCGATAATAAATATGAGCAAACTCGATCATTCGTCGATCACTTACCTGAATGAACTTCTCGCGGCTTTGGGAGATTCGTGACGCAGGTGTGCGGGCAGAGTAGAACGTTCGCCGGATGGAGCGTACCCTCGAGAAAACGTCTCTTTGTCTCGGACAAGTGAATTCCACCCAAGGGTGTTTTCGGTAAATAATTTGGTGGCACGAGCGCCAGACAGTAAATTCCGACTGCATGTATGGAATCCACGGCTTGAAGAACGCGAGACATCCATTGAAAACTCTGTAAAATCAGAATAATGTATAAATACGTAATGAATGTAATTGAAGTAATAAAATACCAATAACTCCATAATTAATAATTGAATAATCACAAGAAAAGTTAATGAGTTTAGAAAGTCGAAATGAATAGACAAAAAAAATTGTCTGAAGGATAAATTAAAAATTCACCTCCTCCTCGCTGCAATCCGGTCTCTGCTCGGCAACCACGCATATCCTCTCGTCTCTGAGAACCCGAACGCTAAAGACGGCAATTCTTCCCCGATAAATGAACTTCATCGGCTCAACTGCGAGCACGGTCGCGATTATGTCATCAGCGTTGTGTTTCCTTCCGGTTACAGTCATAAGACCGTCACGCGATCCGCACACAAAGACCAAACCCCCGGGACCCAGGAATCCGAGTAAGCCCGAACGTGTGTACTCCACGTCGCCGATCGGCGTTCCGTCTGCCTGCAGAGGCGATACTTTAAACGTATTGTTCGTCAGCCCTTGCAAACCCCAGTATTGGGAACCCGTCGCCGAGCTGTGCACACAAATTTCGCCCACTTCGTCCGTTTTGCATATGAAAGGCTGGCCCTCGATTTTTACGACCACGACGATGCCTGAGGAATAAAAATTCAATTTAATATCACCGTGCTAATAAAATTCAAATACGGTAGAACAGAAGAAGGAATCCAGAATAATAATACGAAATATAAAAGATAAAATAAAAAATAAACAAGACATTAAAGAACGAGAGTTTGGAATAAAATGAAACTCACTTCCAGGCATGACTTGTCCGCAATCTTGCAAAGTCAACGAGGTAAGAGAATTCTCCTGGTCAACCCTAACGACACCGTAGCTGAGTCCCGACATCGAGAGGACCCCGCGTCCAGTGGCGTTGACTCCACCTCGTCCCGGTCTTCTCACAGAAACTGTGAGAGCTTCGGATGAGGAAGCGCAAGGACAAACGGCATCAGGACGAAGTCCTTTCGATTGGAAAACGGAGAGAAATTGATCGCAGGATGATAACGACCAGGGATTCGCGCCATCGGCGACGAGCAACAATCTCAGCGAGGATAAAGAAATATCCTTGTGATCCTTGGTCGCGAGCAAGCCCCAGTGGAGATCTCTCGATTTAACAACGGCGACGCTCGCTCTGTGTTTCGTTATCATTTGCATCCAGCTCGCTGGGTTCACTTTCATCAACGCGTACGGAATGAAAATCACGTGCATCCCGTTTAGGACGCTCGTGAGCGTGCTGTGCCAGAGACCGACCTCGCGCTTGAAATCCAGTACGCACACAGCATTTTCGCCCTCGGTGTAGCCACAGGCCATCGTCAGTGCTCGACAGTGCGACAGCATCGCCGCTCGCGTAACTGTCACTCCCATCACCGAACCATCCTTGTCGGTCGTGTATTCCGTGTATGCAGGAGTGTCGTCCGTCAATCGTGGAGGCGGAAGCCAGTCCTTCGGCGTTTTTCCCAGGTGTTCCGTTACGAACCAATGCAATTTCGGCCAACCCTAGAAAAAATTGAATTATCATTACATTTCAACCAATAAAGTTCCTTCTTGCGTTGTAGATCAATAGAAAAACTTTCTTATTATAAAATAAATTTACAATTTCTTTCCAAACACTAAAAATATTCTGCAATTTTCACCAAATAATCGTACCACTGTAATTTATTGCAAAAATATTCAACTGACTGTAACTCGTTAATAAAAGAATTAAAATATACTTTGTATTTAATGAACTGTCCTAAATAACTGTCACAGTTATATTCATTTTTTATTGCTAGAGTAATTACTTGTGAAAAAATGCGTGTGCTAAATTAACACGTTGGAATTTAAATTTATTTGGTAGCTTCCGTAACAGAAAAAAAATACGTTTTTACGTAAAATGCTTTTTTTATACAGCTAATTATCTAAACAAGTTCTTTAGTAATTCATGATAAATATCCAATCAAATTGGATCCTATTGAAAAATAGGTTTTTTGAGAACTTTTCAACCAGTCATTCGTAATCATACAGCTAGAAGACATCACATCGCATTTTTTCATGTTCTTTTCAAACACACGCAAAAAAAAATTTGTTTATACCTTAAAAGCCACAACTTCGCCCGCAGTCGTCTTCGGTAATCCTTTGAGGCAAGCTTCGCTCGTGAGTGCCACCTGGATCCCACAGCTGCCTAGTAAAAAGCCAATCTGCTGGGATCCGGCGTCTCGACGGGTCAGAGGCACCTCGATCGGTACCGGAACAATGCCGGCTTGGAGACAGCCGTAAAAAGCGCACATAAAGCTTATCGGATCGTTGTTCGGATATACCAGAGCTATTCTGTCACCGGGCTTCAGGCAAACGTCACCTACGTTACGGCTGAGCGCTTTGTTCAGCAGAGTGTACGCTATTTTGTGCGACCGCGAGAGCAATTTTCCATAAGTCAGAGTCACGCAGAGCTTTCCGTTCGGGTCGAGAACCGTCGCCGCTGGCGCTTTGTAAGTCGCCGAGCCGTACCTGGGAAAACGAATAATTATTTTCAATTTGAAATTCGCATGAAAAATCAAAAACAATACTCCTAAACTCTTATACAGTATTTATAATCGTTTCCTACGGTATAATCTCTAGTGGAAATCTTTTTCACTATTCATTTAATATTTTCAACAATTTCTCTCGACTAATCGCATTTATCTGATAAAATTTAATCCTCTCTCGGTTCTCAGATCGAAAAAGGTGATCCTGAGCACTTTCAAAATAAAAAAATAAAAAATAAAATGAACCTCTGTATCGCCGCTTCCAGGGATCTCGGTAGCCCCGAAGGAACCGACAGTTGGTCACCAACAGCCGACGTCATCGAGCTTCCTTCCGGCTTTGGAGCGTTCGGATCCTTCGGATTAGCGGCGATCTCCAGCTCGATGTCGTCATCCTCATAAAATTCCGGCAAGGGTCTTCGCTTCGGTCTCTTCAGTGTATTCAAGAGCTGCTGGATCTTGGCCGAGACTTTCCATCTCCCGGTCGTCCCGGTGTTGTTCTCCTCGACGACGTGGTAACGGTTGACCCGGTCGGCCCCGGGCCTCCGGGACTGCGTCGTCGTGTGGGTAACGTCCGGCGGTTGGATGTTGCAGTAAGCGTGGGGCGAATATTCCGCGATGTCCGTTATGTCCGCCGGGGGCCTACGAGCCGGCGGTCGCGGCGGTGGCGGTGTGTCGCGCGCCGAGCCCGTACTGCTCGTGTCCGACAAACCCGTGCCCGTCGGACCACCGGCTCCAGGACTCTCCTCCGTGACGACGCTGTCCTCGTCGCTGCTCGATTCACCGCTGTCCCGACGATCCCGGTCCGGGGAGCGGGCCATCACGGACGTCCTCTTCGACGGCATCGGAAGTGACGGCTTCGGTCGACCCTGCATCGCGGCCAGAGCCTGCTGCACCGCTTCCTGGCGCACTTCTGCACATTGCATACAAAAATTTATTCATTTTTATCCTTCAAAAAATTTTTTAATTGTGAGTTTTAAAAATTAAGTTTCATTCAAATGAGTTAATTAATTTTGTTTAATGATCGTGAGACAATGAAACAATTTTTTCGAGGCAATATGAATAAGAAATAATTTTTTTGCATATTTTCATCCCTCAAAACCAGTTTCACTCTCGCTCTCTTGGGTTATGTTAAAGGCGAGCTTGTTTAATATTGCGTGTACATAATAAAGAAAGTCTGGTGGACAAGGGAGGAATGTCCCACGCGATAGGGCATTTGAATGTGTGATATTCAAATAGCGATCGAAGATTTATATTTCTCGTTTGTATACGAGTTGTTAGCCGACGAGAGAATCTCTCTTTTGGCCTCATGCACTCGTACCGGAACGTTTTTTTCCCCCCCTGTGTAAATATATGTCGAGCATAAATAACCGTGGATACGACGAACGAGCCAAAGTCATCTATAAAATCGATTTATTTTTTTTTCTTCTTCATTTGTTTATTTGTTTTATTTTCGTACTCATTTCTACAATTTATACGCGAGGAGGCTCTCGAGCTCCGATCGAGGATCCTCGAGGATTCGAGTTTACGAGAAAAAAAAGAGAAAATTTACAGCCTAGAAATTCCAATGTAAATTGTATCTGAAACGCATGCTCGGCTCGTTGCATTTATTTTACATACAAATATGTAATAACATTGAAATTTACATAATATTCAAATGGGCGTGCGTGCACTTTCGACACTCCGATACGATTTTCTTCGTCGTTCGGAATAATTTGATAAAGCCAATAAGATTAAGCAAACATCGAGGATCATTTTAAGGAAACGTCAAAGTGACAGTTCGGAGATTGAAAAAAAAAATGCAATTTTCATAAATATCTAAATTGCTCGTTATTTTCAATTGCGCTTCGCCGAGACGAAATAATTCATGCGTTATTACATTTTTCTGTGTGTCGAGTACATCGGGTTAACTTTTATTTGAGATTTTTTTTACCAGTGCGACATTGACAGGATTCATGCATCGTTCAACGCTATATGTTCGAATTTAAAAAAAAAGCTCTGCATATTTAGCGAATTTTTTAAACAATTTCTTTTTCGGAGATTCCACGAGACTCGAGCGAAAGTTTTTCTCTTTTTTTTTTTGACGCAACGCAAAGGCCAGATGGATCTCGCGAGAGGGAAAATAAAAATAAAAATCACAAAGATCGTTAATCGAGTGGTAGCTGACGATCGTAGTTTAAAAATGAAATTTTCTGCTGACTCGGGCTGCTCGTCACGTCGTTGAGCAACAGATGAGTACACAAAGAATCGTTCAAGAGTCTCTCAATGTGGAGAAAACGTTCAACGAGAAAATAATGAAGATTTTTACGAAAGAGAAATTCTTTTTTGTCCGTGAATTCTTTTTTTCGAGCGACTTTTTTTTCCTTCTTATTTCTTCTTTTTTTTTGTACTCACCGGAATGATAGCGGCTTTCATTGCGCGTTAATCTTCGATTTCCGCGTCTCGCGGCCGCCGAATTTGAATTCACCGCGGAGTTTCCGGTGGATCCGCCGGAACCGGGAGGACTCGCGATACCAGCGGGCACTAGTCGGCCTCCTTCATGCAACAGCAACACAACACAAAAAAAAACGACACATAGACACGACTTACTACGAGCGATTTCATTCGCGACGAAAAAAAAAAATTTACAAATAAATTTACTCATTAACAAAAATTATTCTACCTCAATTATTCGATTTTAATTTTTCTTTTAATTAACAAAAGTGTATTGCTTGAATAATTATTTTACTCCCTATTTTTAATTATAAATAAGCTACGAGAAATCTGCCACCTTTACGGAATTAGAACCACCACCGGAAAATGAGAATTAATGTTAAAAAGTGAGAAAAAAAAAGTTCTACAGTGCCAAAATGGGTGTGCTTTCCAGCACGAAGGCCTCTCCGGAGCCCAGAGGAACAAGGCATCAGCTTTTCCGGCTTAATTAACGCGACGTCGCAATTAATTCGTCGAGTGGCCCAACGGCCAGACACTCTCCCGCGATCCGATTCTTCCCCGTTCCATTTTCCTTTCTCCGTTTCAAATCTACTCGCGTTTCATCCGAAAATTGTCAGACTGCACGTGACACGCTGACTCTTAAAAAAAATATCGACGGTATTAACGCTCGAGTTTATTCCACCCTCGAACCATTTCCGACTCTCCGCAAAAAGTTCCACGCTCCAGATTTCACTGATATTACAATTTTTCCTTCATTTCACTCCCCTCGTGATTGCTACGTTCTCAAAAAAAAAATCTCTCAGCAATCAGGGAATTGATTACGATATTTTATGTCTATTGACGCGAGGAAAAAAAATTCTTCGCATCGATAAATTTAATATTCATTATTTTTCTACATTCGAAATACAAATGCATTTTTTTTTGCTCCAATCTCGAAGGTTCTTAAAATTTGCAATGCAACTCTCGGGATGGAAGAAATAAGTGGCTCGCGGCATTGAGAATTAGCACAATGGATTAAATTTCTCGAGTTTCGCTCTTGCATTGTTTCCTCTTCTCTTTATTATTTCTCGACTCACGGAACGTTAGATCGATTCGCAGGCACACAACAATCGGGGAGCGCGCTTTTGAATTTCGCTCGTATATATGAGAGAGAGAGACTGCAGTTATCGCTGATAATCTACTCCCGCTCGTTAGCCGCTTCTGTCGGTTATATTAGATAACGGGATCCATAACTGATGCTCCTCACCTTATACGAGTCTCTTTCGACACACACGCGCACTTGCGCGATCCGAGACTATGATTTTCTCTCGCAACTTACGGCGTTAAACGGTGTTGTAAAACATCCCAGAAATTCCTCGGTACTAATTTTCATCATCGCTCTTTTTTTTTTAATATTTACTATCACTTAAAACAAGAAAAAAATCAGAGAAGTAATTGCACTCATAAACACATGAAAACGTAATTTTTTTGCCAGTTTATTTTCTCTCATGAAGAATTTCCTATTCTTTTTTTTTCAGAGGGAAAAATGAAATTCTCACGCCAACGATTTCATTGTCATTGCCAAGGTAAACGAGCGGAAAAATTACGTAACCGATCGATTACGGATCCCGATTTTTTTTTTCGCGTTCGTTTCTTTTTTTTTCCGATCGGTGTGCGAGTCGCACTGGAGTGTGACGAGATTATCGAGTGCACCGGAAAAACGGGAAATATTGCGAGGTACGTCGCGATCTCGCGTGATCTGGTCACGTGTTTCGCTTCTAAATCGCGGTTACGCGTGCTAATTCGCTTACATCGAAGCAAATTGACAGGTATCAGAAGTAAGAAGCGACATTCGTGCGACACACAAGCTGGAGAATCAAAATTATGCATTCCACCGTCGATGTATATTTATTTGGATTTTTAGATCGAGGTCAGCGTTCATGAAAAACAGAACAAAAAGTCTTTTAGACTGAATTTACAAATCCAAATATTTACAAGAAATTTTTTTTTTCAACTGAACGATAAAATCGATCTTTAAATCCTAAGTGGTGAGAGTATAAAGTAAAAAACCCAAAGACACACAAAAGCAAACCACAACGAATAATACAGCGCAAAAAATGGACAAAGAAGCAAAAGCCACACACTCTGGTTTCGTTTGGTGAAGGATGCAAAAATCGAAAGGATCTGACATCAATATATCGTTTTTTTTTTCGTTTTTCGTTCTACCTGAGTGATAACGTTTCTCGGAGTGCGTGACTCGACGTTGCGTCCGTCTCGCACGTGGCTGAGGTCGTCCTCCACCGACTCCGCCACCCCCACCACCACCACCACCACCGCCGCCACCGCTCCCATAACCCGTTCTTTCACCCCCGCTAACTCCGAAGACTCCACTGCCATTTCCACTGCCTGCTGACGACACGTGCACAAGAAATCATGTCAGGATGCAATTTCGCCCCAAATCGTGCTTGCAACACTTTTTACGGCGTTTTTATTCTCTCTCAGGAACAAAAAACAATTCAGGACGAAAGAAAATCGATCTTCAAACATTGATGAAGATTTTAGCAAGAAAATTGAGGTCAACAAAATTCAGGCATTTATTTAATTTAAAAAAATATTAATTTTTAAACTTTTCATGATCATTTTTGATTTAAGTCAAAATTAATTAAGGTCGAAAAGGAAATTCGGAGTAGAAAATGTATTTAGGATTTATCTTCAAGTCGTAATTATCTTTTCGCAACAGATGGGAAAAGTTCGATGAACGTTCGAGATTCTCTTCCGATTTTTTCCTCGGCGTTTAATCAATCAGCGCGAGACCACAGAGTCATTCTCTCCCGCGGTAAAATTCGTTTCGTCTCGTCGAAGAGAACCTCCGACGTTCTTATTTAGCTCGAAAGGAGATGTATTTTATTTTTTATCCTCGCGCGGCGAGCCAGAGGGCATTAGCTCCGGCAATTCCTCTCCAGTGTATTTTCCCCGTAGCCCGAATAAATAAAATGTCATCTCTCGCGCGGTCTCCTCTTTTATTCTACGCGAACCCGATCCGCTCTCCTTCCATTTTCTTTCGTCACGCTGAAGATGCACTTCTCATCGGATCCTCGAGTGTCTCTCGCGAAACGGTCTCGTTCGAAACGGTCCATCAGTTCTGCGATGGGCTCTTTTTTTATTTTCATTTTGTTTACACGAAAAAAAAAGACGCGCTCGAACGTCCTATATCTCGGTTAAGATCGCGCGAGAAGTCAGCTGGTTCGCAGCGACAGAAAAATAAAAATAAAAAGACAGAAGAAAAGGAGTATAAAGATAAAAAAAAAGAAGACAAAGAGGCACAGAGTACTCGCAGACACTTCATACGTGCGCGCGCGAAACAGAGTCTCGTTTTGTAGGGTCGGGAAATATCGTACGCGGAAGTAGGCAGCGAGTCTTCCGCATCTGGCTGTGAATGTACTGTTAGAGAAGAGAGAACAGGGCGTCTCGGTGCCAAGAGGGACCACACGAGGCCTCTGGCTCTTCGCGACTAAACAACCCGTGGCTTCCTCTCTCCCGTTCCGCGTCCATTTATTTCTTTTTTATATTTCTTTCCCCTTTCATTTTTTCTCCATTTCGTCTCGTCCGGTAGAAAAATCGCGGATGTTCCTTCGGTCTCCGGTTCGCGCGTCAAACGGACTCGAAAAAATGCGAAAATTTCGACGTGTTCGGCACATTTTTCACGCTCCGATCTTCCAGATACTTCCACGTTTTATTTTCTCGAATCTCGGACAAACCGAGAGTCTTTCCGTCGTACGTGCCAACGGGTATTGAATAACTTTTCGACGTACGTGATATCGAACGCGAGAATCGTTAAAGCGAGTTAAATCTGCTCTGTGATTGCGTCGCTTCGATCACCTTCCTTTTTTTTTTACTATTTTTACATGACGCGACCTCGATCTCGATTCCCGTAACGAGAGGAAAAAATGTCGCAACGACAAATTGCTCGATGCGCCTTGAATTTTAATTTCGTAAAATTAGGAAAAAAATTCTCAACACGAAATATCAAGCGTGATACGAAAAAAAAGAGAATAAAGATTTCGATGATAATCTGGAAAATTTCGTTTAAGGTCAGCTTGAGGTTTTCTTTTTTTTCCCTTTTCCGCCATTCGTGCCTACGATTATCGCTCGTCCGCGATGCCCATTCACTTGGAATAATAACGGAGCTCAGAGGGATCTGTTTTTCCTCGGGTGTGTTCCTAACCAATATTTCGTTCGACAGAGCGTATCTCTGGCTCTCTCGGTGATCGCTAAATTTATCCTGACCGAGCGAAAATAATGGATTTTTCCCCGAAAGCCAAGGAGTAAAAGAATCGTGAAAATTTGTAGACTCTGAAATTCCCGAACTCGAAATTTACAACTGTAAATATAAAATTTTTATCGTTCCTTGACCCCGAAACGCGATCGATCTTTGTTTAATCATATTTTTTACTCGCCAATTAAGATGCCCGCATCCGGTATTGCGCGATAATCCTCACGTGTTTTGTCCCGTACGCAAAACTCGTCTCGAGTTACGCAAAGGAAAAAAAAAAAGAGGAAAAGAGTTTAAACGGGCATGCGCACGCGTGCGCTGCGAAGCGTTGAAAAAGTGCATCTCGCTCGGAAAATCTTGGGAGACTTTCCCGCGACGAAGACGAGCGGTTACGACGTAATCCTCTATTGTTCGCGCCACCTGGCGTTTCCCGAACTCTGAGAATCGGAACGTGAATTTGGAATGTACGCGACGATTATTTTTCTACTTTTTTTGTGACGAAATTTCGTAGATTGCAGCATTCAAGTTTCTTTTATGTCACAATCTCGAAGTCTTTTTAACGTTGGGAATTTGTGTAAAAAATTAAATGATAATATAAGCAAAGTAAATGATATTTGTTTAGATTTTTTTATGGATTTAAAAAGAGAGAGAATTCTGCAAGCCTTGTATGCAAAGAAAAAACGGGCATGGAAGAAGCGTTAAAAAAATCGTGATAAACTTTTTAGTCCGTCAAAAATGATTGATGTCACTTTTAACACAATTAAAACTCTTGTTAGCCGGCAATCGATCAAAATGCAGTTATTGACATCCCAAGGTAAATTAACCGATTAGTTCATGAATAAATTATTTCCAAAATCCAGCACCATTGAAGAATGCTCAGAAGATTAATCGCTCAGGGAAAAAAATATTTTTCGAGCAATAAAAAAGAATTCGAAACATTTTTTTCGACGAATTTTTTTTTTTTCTTCAATTATTGCAAAGTTTTTAAAACCTTCTGAGGTAATTTGTTTATAAGACAAATTAATTGATTAAATTGCTTCTACCGGGGATGGGAAAATGGGGAGTATAAAAAATTCTGAGACGACTTAATGTGCGAACTTACCCAACGGCTTCGAAGCATACTGCTGCAGTAGACGAGTTCGTTTCTTCTCGTAGCCCTTCTGAGTAATGTCCCCTGAGAAGAAAAAAAAGAAAAGACGAAGATTAGAGAAACGATGAACGAGAGACGTTAATAAAAGGCGAGCTTCTTATTAGAATTGACCGAACGCTCGCTGCATTTAAATACATATACGTTGAAAAATGTTGACAAAGCGATTAGGTCAATCGAGTGATGTCACGATGACGCTCAATTTGACACAAATAAGAATAGGCATTTTTCATCTCTATTTTTTTCGAGCATCTTTTGTATAAATACGTTTTTTAATTATTTTTGAATTAGAAATTCACTTTTTTGAGTATTTTTTAAATTATCAAAACTTTGAATTAAATTCATTGAAAAAAATGAAGAATTGAAAAATAAAAAATTTACTGTTATCCTTAACGTAATAATTTCCTTGAGTTGTGAAATTCGATGCATAAATGGATGAAAACTCGCGATGACTCGCGATACTAAAAAGATCGTGCGAAGTAAAAATATTAGACAAGATATTAGATTTTTTTTTTTACTTCGCGAACGTACAGAAGTTTTTTTGTAATTATTACGAAAAGCAAACGGCATTAGAAAGAGATAGAGCCCGATTACGGTAGGATGATAATTAATTTTTGCAATGAATTGCGCCAGCCTCGAGGGAGAAAAATAATTATTTTGTGCAACGCGAGGGCAGTCTTCTTCTAATCACGCTTCCGGAACGAGAGTTTCGCTTGGAAAGTGCACATGCGTGTTCACTTCATTCGAATAACGGAAACCGATGCTATACAGATTTTTATGATATGCATAAAAAAGTTCGAAATTTCAAAGCGAGTTATTCAGAGCTGAAAAAATCGTCTACAAAAATTTTCGTAATTTTGTTTTGAAGTAAAAAAAAATATCAAGTAGTTTTTTATGATAAAATACGATTGTTGACTCGACGATAGCTCCAGGAAATGATTTCTCGATGTTTGCCCCGGTCCAAATAAATCTATGAATTATTGACCGACGGAATTGGCTCGATCGCGCTCAGCGTGACACGGAGAAAGTTTTCAGTACCGAATAAGTCGCGATAAATCGTACCGGCATCCACGAGAGAGACACTCCGGCATTACGCGCGGGCAAACAAAAGTTACGAAATCGTACGTGATCGCCTCGATATAAATATTTGAAGAGTCCCGAGTTCTAATCAAGACTTTCCGTCTCGTATAAATTATAAAACTGGTTAAATTCCGGGGATTTTTTCGCCAATTATAAAAGCGCGTAAGAAATTAATTGGTGCTTTGTTGTTGTTGTTGAAAAATCAATGGTGAAGTCTCCCCGGCGTTAATCTTTCGAGTTTCGAGAGAAAAATACTACGATAATTTACAGCTCTGTCTAGCGAGGGCTATAAATAATCCTCGGAGTCTTACTGGGTCGTCTCCTGAGGGAAGAGCACTTGCGAACGAGATAAACCGGCTGTCCGCCGTTCGCGCGCTTCAACTGTGATTTTCTTCTCAGAGGACGTCTCTTTGGTCCTGGACGTTTCTGTTGAGCTTGAATTTCCTTCGAATTATTTCTCACTTTCGGTAGTTCTCGAGGAATCTTTCGTTCCTTCTCCGAGGAGAATTCCTCATGATTTTCCGTCTCACTGTCACTGGAGGAGAAACAACGTCTTCGTGAATCGTCCTTCTGTTCCTGATCGCTCTCAGCGACCTCAGGATTCGATTTCTTCGCTAAAAACGTCATGAACTGAGCGCTCGCGAAATAATTGATGGCCGTCGAGGGTCTCCAGGTCGGTCTCTGGGCGAGGATCCCACTGACGCGAAGTTCCTCGCTGAAGAGCTTGTCCTCGTTGAAGTCGCTGATTTTCGGTGCCGGTCGTCCCGAGCCTTCCGAGGTTTTCGACGAGGAGGTGGAAATTCTCGAGCACGCGCTCGAGGACGTTGCAGTTCCCAGGGACGACGAGGCTGGTCCGGAAATCGGAGCATGATGGAAAACGTCGTTTCTCTGGTTGAAATCACCAGAGAGCAGCAATTGCTGGTCGTCGAATTCGTCAGAGACGTTCGAAGACCACTCGTCGGATTTGTTCTCCGTCAGAGGGAAATCGTTGTCGACCGTCAAGCAACGAATCTCTCTCCAGACTCGTCTCTGCCTCTTCGATCGTCTCTTCTCCGGCGGCACGAACCACACCGGACTCGGTGGACGGGCGATTTCTTTGGTGACTATTTTTTTCGGGATTTTAACGGTAGAATTTTTCACGTCGAGTTTCCTCTGGGAAGCTCTCGTCGCTCTTCTCCGACCGCTGGATCGTCTCGAGGCGCTCGTTCTCTTGAAATAACCGTCACTGCTGACGCTCGGCGAAGGCTTCGGAGCTTTTCGTCGGAAAAATCCGTTCCTGTTGCCTCTCAGATCCGCGAGCCTCGAGATCGATAACGAGAAACCGAAAGACGAGTTTCCGGAGTCTTTCGACGTCGAGAGACTCTTCTCCGGCGCGGAAACCGTTCTGGCAACGGTCGGTTGACTCTTCCGTTCCTTGAGGCCGCCGTCGAGCGAGTGATGAGCCACGACGCTCGGGTTCGAGGCGAACGAGACCGGGACAGCGTCTCGCCAGACGCGACCGAGGCTCACGCTCACGCTCGGCGGACCCTCGGCACCAGGAATCGCGACGTCCTGGACGATCGCCTCGTCCGAGGACTCGGGTATGATCTCGCTCACGATCGGCACCGAGGTCTTCAGGCATCTCGGAAAAACCGGTGAACTGTCGAGCCTCAGAACTGCCAACTCTTCCGTCACACTTCCGGTCTTCGTCTGGTGCGACTTCGCGTTCCTGGAACGCGGCACCGGCTTCCTGGGCTCGTAATCGTCGCGAATTTTTTCCTGGGGAGAATTCACGTCGTTTATCCACTCGTCGTAACCGATCGTCGCCACTGCTCGATTCACCTTTTTCTTCGTCTCATCCTCATCCTTGATCACGATCGTCGTCGTCGAATTAATTTTTTCCAGCGGCTCCTTCCGGTACTCCGTCTCGTCCCCGTCATTGCAATTTCCCGGTGCCTTATTCTGGATCTTGTTTCTCCTTTTGCCGCGATCGAGGTAACTCTTTCGTATCGATATGCGCTTGAAGGACTCGCTGCGCTTGAAGGAGGGCTCGTTCCTGTCCTTCTTGCGGCCAACGAGCCTCCGCAAATTCTCGAACGAGATGGGCCTCATGGACCCAGAAACTCAAAGGCCTCGCAAAGATTTTTTCTCTTTTCTTCTTTGTTGATTTTTCCTCTTAAATCTCTACCTCACGTCCTTAATACTTATCAAGGTCAAATCGTTTTTCTCTCCTCGTTCCTCCCTTCCCGACATAATTTACACTTGAATCTTGTCAATCTCGTTTTCTACCCCCTTTTTTCTCCTCTCGCTGAATTATCTCCGACACGCAAATATCCCCACTCCTCCCGAGGTCAGTACTTTTTATCGCTCTTCGATTCGAGTCCCCCACGAGTTCTCGCACGAACGTCTTCGCGGCCAGAGAGGGAGAGAGAGAGAAGGAGAGAGTGTGTTTCGGATAATCTCGAGGATAATCGTTCACCAATTTGATCACTCTCTCTCGAAGTCTCTCTCTCTCTCCCTTTTTTTTCTAAGCGACCCGACCACAAAACGAATCTTCCGAAAGGGAGCAACGATTCCTCAGCCTCTCAAGGAATTCCTTCATGCGGAAGAATTTCGAGGAATATCGTAAGACTCGAAGAAAATTTCTCAAAAATCCGTAGCTCGGGAAAATCTGATAAGGTCGTAACGTTGATTTTTCTCTCCTGATTATTTTTTCCGTTCTTTTTCTCTCAGGATTGAAATTCCTCTTCCTCCTCCCGTATCATGTGAGATCCGTATTTCCGTAAAGACTTTCTCTCCTCGACGATATATCTCGGAACGGTTTACGATTATACAGTCAGGACGGTAATTCAGGCCTCGTTCTCGCCCTTTCGCGCTCTCTCGCGTATTTCCCTCTCGCGTGCCGCGATGCTCTCGACTCCTCGACCTTTCTCACCATATAGAATCGGTGTGTGTGGAAAAGACGAGGAAAAAAAAACTCTTTTTTTCCTCTCTCTCTCTCTTTCTCTCTCTAGAAAATAATCGCTCCCACCACAACGGGCGTCGCGGCTTCTAACCGCGTCCCAATGCCCGCATCTTTCCGATCTTTCCACGAGAAACGAGACACTCCTCCGCACAAAACGAAAATCCGTCCGCGAATCCACTCTCGATCTTCAATCCCAGAATCCCTTTCACCTTGTCCCGTGAATTCCGATTACACTTCTCGGAGCTCCTCACCGAATACAAAGTATTATCGAAATCGAGCGAGGATGTTTTCACTCTCGGATTTAAAAAGAGATTCGGCTCTCTTTTATTCACTGAAAATTCAACCTATTCACGAAAAATTTCACTCTCCGAGAGCCGAGCCTCGCTGAATAATTGACTGGGATTTTATGCTCGAGGATCGAGCGCCCACACTCTCCTTCGCAGGATCGCATTGGTGGCCAACGCCGATACTTCTCCACGATAGCGTTTACACAGCGCTCGCGGTATTAAACTCCGAGGGAAGAGCGTACGGACATACGCGAGGCTCTTTTATGCAGCCTCTGATGGAAAGAGAGGACGAGATCGCGAAAAACGAGAGGTGCAACGACCTCGAACACTTCCTCGACATCGGCTTCACTATCAAAACAACGAGGAAAAATCATTATATTTCAATCTCACGAATAATTAATCCGGATTTTTCATCAAAATCGATCACTCGAATTTGAGATTTCACTCAAAATTTCACTTTTTGTTCGAGATTCGCAAATTTCATCGTCGACAGATCACTCGCAAAATTCGAATATTTCGATCCTTCGAGTCTTTTCGTCAATCACTGCAGCGTAGGCGGCGATGAGAGGAAAATAAAAATAAGGGAACTCGTTCTCGCGTACGCGAGCGAGTGGGCTTCGAGTGTGTTCACACCGCGCAGGCTCTCGTTCGGAGAGACCCACCCTTTTGGCCGGTCCTCGCACTAATACCGCATTCCACACCGGCCGTCACTTGTGGGCCCACGAGTCGTTGATCCAACAACAACCCAGGATTATCCTCAAAGTACACAAATACTCGGACTGCGCGTACAACAATGTCGTGTAATTTTTCACTCAAAGTAAAACCGACGATAAGAAAAAACTCAAACACGATTTACGGATTCGAGTAGTGCAACATATTTATTTATTTGTTAGTGTAAATTTACGTCAAAATGTTTATTTCTCGTAAAAAGTGAAATGAAAATCTTCGACAATAAAAATTGACGCAAACATCAATAATTTTTTGTACAATAAATTTAAATAAAATTGTGTTTTATTTAAAGTGTTAAGGAGTACGTAATGTTCGCACTGCTCGCAACACTCGAGTCGGCTGAGGACTGAAATCGCGTTGAACAGTGAGTGATATCGAGCTGAGTTCGCGAGTTGCGCGTAATCGGAGAATCCGGTGGATTTTCGAGCGCGCCGGAGCGTTAGCTCGCCGCGAGTTAACTCGTACGTGAAACGGGGCCCGCGCGAGCTGGCGCTGCTCGCTTCTACAGCGCGACTTCTCTCTCCGGGGCCTGTGGGAAGGCGGCCCAGTAAATATATAAAAGTTACGGGAGTAAAGAAGCCGAGGAGGGAGGTCTATCTCTCTTTTCCCCTCTCTCTCGATTCTTTTTCTTTCTCTCTCGTTTTTATCTCTCTCTTTCTCTCTCTTTTTCTCGCGACTTCTCTCTGCTCTCTCTCTCTCTTAGCACACTCGTTCTTTTTCTCTCTCGAGTTTTGCTCGAGGAATCGCGGCCCGCCGATGTTGCTTTCGCGTTCTCCGTACGAGTCAACGCGAGAGAAGAACGGAGCGAAGAGAGAAGGAGTGGTGGCATGCAGTCCGTCCACTCTCGCCGTCCTCTCGCTGTGTAGTCTATGCTTCATAGCTCTTCGCGCACTGCGCTCCCCATCCCCACTCCGTCGTTATCCTGGGACCCAGCATCCCACTTTCATCCGTAAGGACGAGCATCTCTGTGCCCTCATGAAGCCCAGGAATTCACGAAAATAAAATGATCGAGCGTGGGAGTCGAATTTTTTTCGATATTACCACCTCAAGGTCCATTTTTGTACAGATCTCCGAGGTGGAGTCGGTCGAGAGATAAATTTTCAAATAAATTCGAAAGAAAATATTTTAAAGGGAAAAACCCGTATATTTATGAAAATTCGGAGAGAGAAAAAAAAAGGAATTCGAGGCAGCGTCGTGAAAAAAGGGAAGTTGTTCGATCATCAGCAGCGTCATTCATTAACCCGGCAGGCTCCGACGTAATTTCTTCCCGGGCCGTTGAAAAAATCAGGTTTTACCTGTTTGCGGCTGGCGGTGGAGTCAGGAACGGAGGAAGAAACTGTTCGGGATAAGCCAATGATTGTGCTCAGCCGAATTAGATAGAAAGAGAAAACTTTTTGTTGTTTTTTTCTCTTCTCTCTCTCTCCGGTCTCTTATTTTTCTTCTCCTCTTTCGCGATAACACCGCCGGCTGTTTTGCATTTTTCCGAAGTCTTATTTCATCCTCGGAGAATCTTCTCGGGTTTCCTTCTTCAGATATCTTCTGCTCGGTGTTCTCTCGCGGGGCCTTAACTCTCTCTCTCACTCGGTCGATCTCCCCTCCCCTCCGGCGAGCCTTAAGGCGCGCTCACAAGATTTTCTCCGACGAGCGAGCTCGCGTGCTCGCGTGTATATATTCGCGCGTTCAGCTCGTGCCGGTTCCTCCGATCGTTCCTTGCACGCTTTGCCGCAGAAATGGCCATCGTGGCAACATCGTGGATCAAATTCCAGACGCGCTCGCGCATACTCGCCGCGACCGGCTCGAATCCTCGTGGCCATCCGATAAGCTCGACTAGATTCTCGCTCATTTGCTTCATTATGCAATACTTTTCGCACCGTTTCGTTATTTTAATTGATCGAGAATACGATCTTTCTGACCGAATTCTTCTTTTTTGCGCTGGATACGTGCTGATAGCCTCACACGTTACAATTTTCTGTATCTTTCAACTATTCGTATTTACAACTCGTATGTTTATTTTTGATCGTGTGAAAGTGTGAATTTTACTTTTCTTTTTTCAAATTATAACCAAAACGCTAATTTTTTTTACTGTACACTTTTTCACGTCGATTGAAATATTGTTTTCGAGTGTGTACTGAAATGAAGAAAGCCTCGGCGGAGGAGGTTTTATCTGATGTTTTCACTTTTTTACGAAAGCCGATACGAAGTTATCCCGAATTTCCTTATAAGGGAGCCGACCTTCCACGGCGGTAGGATCGCGTGTACGGTTCGTAAAGAAACAATCATAATGAAGGCAAAAAGGCGAAAGCGTACACGAATACACGAATTGTTGAGACAACGAGTCGGTGTGCGTGGACTTTTCAACGTTTGTGTGAGTATTAAACGCTGTACCTGGCGGTGAGTATCGCGTGTGTATTTGCCGGAGATGCGCCACAAAAGAGCGAGAGACGTCGTGACGTATCTACGGAAACAGAAGGCGCAACGTATCCGAGTTTATTTTTTTTTAATCTTCGCATTTTCCCTCTCATCGTGCGCTCTCGTCCTCTCTTTTCCTCTTTCTCTCTATATATATTTCTCGTTCATTTTTTTCGATGAGACTTTGGAACTTTCTTCGCATTCGTGAGAACGCCCACGAACAATACGCCCGTGTGTGCGCGCCTTTTGAAAAGCCTCTATCGCGTATTTATCCTCGGAATTTATGTCTGTCACGAGACCGAGAGCATATAATCGAGCATTCAATATCGGGACAAGAGCGGGAACTAATAGCCGTTCTACCGGTCGTGTCGCCAGCATTGATACCTGAATGGCAGCAAACCTAGCGCCGGGATAAATCGCGAGAGAATATTAATGAGGGTTGTGACCTAAATAAGTGAAATTAAGATTTTGTTCTTCAAAATGAAAATTAAATAAACTATGAGAAAGTGGTTCATCGGAGATAAGCGACGTGTTAAGTTATTCGCTTCAAAGAAAATTTGAGGTAATTTTTTTATTATTAAAAAAAAATGAAAGTTCGACTACGATACCTCATTTTCAATTTTTTCTTCAAATTCTTTTCCTGAGAATCAACTCCGGAAATCTCTTTTCATTTTTTACTCTATTCACTAAAAAATTGTATAAATATTTCAATTAGGCGTGTATTGTTGTTGATTTTTGTTCCGGAGTTTTCTCCATTTCGTAACGCGGACGAGCCGGAAAATGCTCGTCCAGAAATCCGGCGCTTTCACTGTAACGAAACACGAGGATTTCGTTTATGTTTTTGCACGCGCGAAAAAACGATTTTCTCTCGGGAAGGGACACACGCATTTTTTTTTCCACGCGATGTAACGAAAAAAATTCTGAATTTTTCCGAGACAGAGAGAGAATAAATTATCATATTTATGTAACAAAATATTCTTCTAAGGTGTTGCATAAGACACCTTTGTTATGTATCTCGAAAAAAATTTTTAATTATAATTTAAAAATTGAATAATAATTTCTAATGCAAAATATTTTTATTTTTTGGTATTTTATTATGAATTATTTTTGTGCTTTAAAAAATTTTTTTGACAGGCCCCTGATGAGAAATATATTATTTGATTCAACATTTTGAGCTTTTGTTCTGCCTCACAATACGGAAATAAATCGTCAATGCGAAACGAAAAAAATAATAATGAGAGCATTGTTGGAATTCGATTTATCAAAAATTCAATTGGCCGCGATTAAATCGGAGTAGAGCTATTTATTACGGTAGTCAACGAAATATATAACATATGTATGCTGCCTTTGTGCGAAATGTACGCTTAATACGCTGGATTTATGTCGCAGCATTTGCTCGAGTGCTCTCAAGCACGTCAAAGCATCGATTAGCGTCAATATATAATTATTCAAAATTATTTTCAATACTCTTGAAATAAGCGCCTATACAATATTTCCTCCCTTAAAAATCGACAAAAAATTTTTTTTCGTGTAAAATGTAATTCCATTTAATTATCATAAATTTTATTTCTAAAAATTTTTTTTTATAAACAAATTTTTTTATTTTTTGTCACATCTGTGAATTTTTTTCTTTTATTGCCCACACGTTTTCATTCAATTTTCCCTGGAGGTGAATTTGCAAAAGCTTCGACGAACGTTAATTGTTTAAAATTATTTTCAGTGTTCTTAAAATAAATGTACAATATTTTCTCCCTCAAAAAAAAATACAAAATGTATTTCGCTTTACCCGAATCTGTTCATTATAAATTCTTTCGAATAAAATAAATTATTTAAATACTTTTTGTCACAACTGTGAATTTTTCTCTTTTATTGCTCACACATTTCCATTCGATTTACCCTGAAGGTGAACTCGCTAAAGCTTTGACGAACGTAAATTATTCAAAATTATTTTCAGTGCTAAATAAATGTGCAATATTTCCTCCCCAAAAAATAATAAAAAATGTATTCCACTTTTAACATTGTACCCGAATCCGTTCATTATAAATTCTTTCGAATAAAATAAATTGTTTGGATATTTTTTGTCACGTCTGTGAATTTTTCCACCCCCGTATTCTTCCTCCTCGTTTTTTCGCTCGCACTTTTTCCACTCGTTTTTGTCTGGAGGCAACGGCATTTGTTAGCGGAGGAAACGCATCGGACAGACTCTGTTTCCAAGTGCGTGAGTGGGGTAGAGAGGGAGAAGGAAAAAAAATGTATGGAAGTACGTATTATATTTTCTATAGATACGTCATGTGGTGGCTGTCGGGCTGGTGAAGTGTCGCGTCTCTCGGAGGGTTCGAAAGGAGCCCGCGTCTGCGTCCGCCAGTGCATGTACCATAACTTTTCTCTTCCTCTTTGACGCATGCGAGAGATCAAGGGAGAAACGAGAGAGAGAGACGCAGTTAAAAGAGAAGAAAAAAAAACAGCGAGGAGAAAAGAGGGCGAAAAAAGGGTTGGCCCCGCATGCAGCTTTCTCTGAGGAAGAAAAAAGCACACGAGGAAAGACGCCGAAAAAAATAGAAAGAAAAAAGAAATGGAAACGAGGGAAAAAAGCGAGATAAAAATGCGCCACTTCTCAAGGCGAAACGATCCCGAGGACGTTTACCCACGTAAGGTCGACCTTGATCTTAAACGGTTCACACACGCGTTCTTTCTCAGCGATGTCGCGCATTCTTATAGAATCCACGGAGTCTCGAACTTATTTCTCGCTCATCAGAATTCCTAATCCGTCCACCTGCGCGAGCTTTTCCATTTTAATCCGTGTCTGCTGACTCGTCACTAAATTCAATGAAAAACGAGACAAGTCGCAGGAAATTTTATTCAGAGCCTAGAAAATTCGGATCTTTAAGAATATTTAAATACGATTTTTTTATCAATTGCGTTATATATATTTTTTTTCATTTTCTTGAAAATTTCGTATGCATCGTTTATTTTATAGTATAGTAATAATAATTCTGATGGAAAAATGCTGTTTTTCTTGAATTATTCAGTATCACAGACGAATGCAAATAAAGTTTCCATTACCGTTGCCGAGACGAGTGGACGATAACGAGTGTGTAATCGAGTACAAGAACGGAGACCCCCAGCTGCGCGAGGCCTGACCACGATATCGGTTAGAGTGACCGTGCGTTGCAGTCGTCAAGCCTGCGTTTTCACTTCCCCCGTTGGTCACCTCTCGCCTCCTTTATGGCGATGCTTCTGACCCAACGTGTGTAATCGAGAATACTCGAGTTAGGGACAGATTATACGAGCCTAGAATTCTCACTGGTTCGTCGCACGTATTTAACAACCGATGAATTCATTCCTCTATCACACTTGCTCTCTCTCTCTCTCCTTCTCTCTCTTTCTCCATATGTTTATTTATTGGTTTCCATGCAACGTACTTTTCGTCATGGACGATGATCATTCCGTTTTCCTGTTTCGGTTTGTGTACACAACTGAGTACACGCGAGTTTACATTTGATCTTACGAAAAAAATAGAACAGGCGACGATTGTGCTCTTCACCGATTTTATTTTTATGGGAATTTTTTTTACTGAATCGAGTGACAAAAGTATTCGATATTTTTTTGAATTGAAGAGTCGATGAGAAAAAGTTACTCAATTTTAGTCGTAAAAATTGTAATTTTAATTGTTCCACGGTCTGTTAATTTTTTCAATTGACGAGCTCGTAAAAAAATCGCAAATTGAGTCTTGGGAAAAAATTCGCGACTCGAGTCTAGAGAGAGTGAAAGCTCTTTAAAGACGCCCACGGAGGATTTATCTTTCTCTTTTGCGTCAAACGATTCATTTCCGTTTATGTCAGGTCTGCAGGGCGTGTACGAAAAATTCTTCAACTTTATTGAGAACATTTTTTTAAATTTCTTTTAATTGAATATAAACTTGTTTTCCCTCTTTTCTTCTCGACGAAAAACTTTATTTTTTTGTGAAAACTTCGTGACCCAGTTGTTCGCCAATTTTTCTGGAATCTCGATTTTCTCGCGAAATTCCGCTCGATTGCGAAATCCGCGAAACAAGAATGTTACTCGAGCCATTTAGCGAAATATCTCGTTGAGAATTTCCCTCAATTTTCGCTCCACGCACGAGAGAGAGAGAGCAGACTCGAGGCAAAATGATCGAGGAACGAGATCGTGATCCGTTTCTCATCAAAATCGAGATAATATTCCGATGTTTCGCGATGGAATAACGTAACCGCGACGGGAATACGATTTTGATTAGCCTCGTATGTTCCGATGAACAATCTTTTCGTGAGACATCGCCATTACGGTAATCGTAACAATAAGGAAACGGAGAAAAGAGAAGAAACCGATTGGAGCGGAGAGAAGAAAAAAATAACAATAATCAAATAATAATAACAACAGCAACGACAAAGCACAAAGGATTCTACTGTTTGCAGTTTATTCACATTGTATGGCTCCGGGAGATATAGACGAATAAACGTCGGAAAATAAAGAATACGGGAGCGAGGAGAAAAAAGCAATGGAGTGCAATTTTCTTGTTATCTACGGACTCGCGAACTGGCGAACTCGTCTATTTCCCCGTTTGTGTGTGTATATAAAATCATAAGCAATGCGTTTCTGTTTTCTAGGCATGGAGTCACGCAGAAATGTGAGAGAATAATGAACTTGTCTTCATTCGCCCTGTCATTCTGTTTTTTTACGATAAAGTAGATAATCTTTTTTAGAAAGAAATTTTTATTTTTGTATGATACGATTTTAGGAACTATAATTCATAAAAAATATTGTTTTTTGTGAAATTGAACTTGAGGCTTCGAAGGATAAAAATCAGCGGAAAATACACATTCTGCGGATACAAATCGCGGAAACATGGAACATTGCCACAATTCGATTTATCACTTTTTATCCTCAGCCAACGGTGGACTCGTCTCGTCCGGGCCACTTAGGAAATTTGGCAACGAGCTTTTTTGACGTAAAATTCGCTGCAACGTTTAGGTCTGAATTACGATCGTGCCTACACTGCGTTTTGTGGTTCCAAAAATATTTTTTGGAACGATAAAAGAGAGCATGGAAGTAGCGAATAGGAAAAAGTAATTGTTTTTTTTTCTTTGAAAAAACAATTTTTTCTTTCTCCGTCCCTAGGGCGAAATCTCGGTCACGCCGCGATGGAAAATCGAGACCGAAGGATAATGTCTTTGGAGGAATAGGTCGTTGAATTTGATGCAAACATTCTCCGGGTCGGGATGAATCGTTCTCACGCACGCTCGTTGAATTATACGCCTGTCGACGCTAATAATTGAATGTGCGCTCGTAATTTCAAAACGCCCGGGGCTTTTCACGGCGAATTTCCTCCCTCTCTAACCCCCATCAGGATCGTCCTCTCCTTTTCTTCTTTCGTATCTTGTCGCGGCGCTCGTGGTCGCGAATCATCGCCTTTCCGATTAAATTCCCTGATTCACTTCTGGCCGTACGAAAAATCGATGCTTCACCGCCGATAACACGCGCGGAGGAGGAAATTTCTAACCGCAGACTCGTTGCTCAGGGAATTTTCGAGTTAAAACGATGAAAAAGCGCTTCGCTCGAATCGCCGAAGTGGGTCGAGCACGCAGAATTGTTTTTTTCACTCGTGAATGAGAACAAAAATTGCTAATAAATTTTTTTTCTAGAACTTTTCTTTCTCTTCGTTTTTTTTTTATCCGAGAGATTTGGCCGGGATTATCGACCGATCCGTCAAACTTTATCTATTTTTTTCTTCCTGTCACGAGTTCGAGATTTTTTTGGGTCACGAAAAATTCAGGTTTTCGTGCCTAGAATATTATCAGAAATTCTGATTCAACTGAAAATTGAATTTTCGACCCTTTTACCACGTTTTTATTTGTTACAAAGTTACAAAAAGTTCTAGATACTGTGTCTTGAAACGTTCGTGTCGCTTTCACTCCGGAGACGAGACTTTTACGAGCATTTATTACGATATTAGACAACAGCAGTGACGCAAGTACTAAAAAAAAATTTTTACAATTTTCTTGAATAATTAATGAACCTTCGAGCAGCCTTGAGTAACAAAAATTTATTCAAAAAAATCTATTTTTATTCTTGACGTTTGAATATTTTTTTTCTTCTCCTTTTCAAGTACAATCTTTTTCTTTCTCGTGTTTTTTTTCTTACTCATTTTTTTATCTATATTTCTTTGCTCAATTTGCTCTTATTGACACGAGCTGAAAATTCGTCAGTTTTTTTTTTCAAGACTCAATAACCTGTGACTCCCGATAAAAATCGTGCTCCACTCCCTTCTGAGCTTTTGATGTTTCTATTAGTGGAACGCATACGAAGTGGTCGTCTCTCGGATCATCTCTCTCGCTCGTCGTGATTGCGTAACCGCGGGTGTTCGGCACGGAGCGCATCAACTTCACGCCCAAGTAACGAAGACAAATGTCCCAAGTGCGTTGCTCTAAACTTTGAGGATGTAATGACGTCTCTCTCTCTCTTTACACGTATTATTTCACTCGTCGAACGTCTCGGCAATCTTTCTATCGCTTGTGACAAAATACACAAGAGATTTTATAGATTTTTCTTTCCAACGACTAAAATTTGACGAGAGATTTCAGACGTAGGAATTCTTTGGAAAAATTATTTTTAAATTTGTCAGGCATAGAAATTGTTTAAAAAAATTAGATTTTTATTTTAATTAATTAATGAATTAAATAAAAAATAAATTCTGCGAGTTTGAAAATTTCTGACCTCGACCTCGAATTTTATTCTCTTAGTAAAAGTTTAAAGGAGATACAAAATATTCAAAAAATTTATAATTATGAAAAATGAATACAAATAATTGTAAATAAATGATTCTCATGTATAATGGTTAGAAGATATTTTGTGCAAATTAGAAAATTCAGAAAAATAATTACTACTATTTTGACGTTACATTTCGCTAGTTTTCATTCAAGAAACGAGATACTGTCAACTTGGCCGATTGTACACGTACAGTGGAGTGTAATTTACGCAATTACTTCAACGTGCAAATAAAGAGGTCTCGCCGGACGCACGAGAGAAAGAGTGAGACGGATAATAAAACGTGTATGAGCGAGGATTGGTCATCATCGGCCAAAGTAACGTCATTTGCATGAGAACGAGCTTTCAACAAGGAATATAATGTCCAATCCATGTTTACAATAATGTAGCATACGTGAAAAATTCTATTGATAGCACAAAAAGTAAAGCGAAGACAATGAAGAGAAGAAAATAAAAAGGAATCGAAGAAAAAAAAATGGATTCGCACGCACAATATGCCGAGGAAAAAATACCGGTGCGAGTTTTTTGCACGCACATTCTGCGAAGGGTAACATACGGACGGATGTTGTGGCCGTGGAATCCACGGTTTTGTGACTCGGATGCTTCGGCTCGAGGAGAAAAAAAAAATGAGTGAAAAAAAGAGGAAGGACGAATCCGAGGGGAAAGTTTCGGAGGGGGATAAAAAAAAGAAAGAATCGAGGGTGAATTTGGAAGAATCTGTGAAGTCTTGTGGAAAGACACGGCTTTTTTTCGATTTCGCGTTTTTTTGGGATCCTTTTTTATTCTTTCGCTAATGCCTCATCCCGAAGAGGCGTGGTTTATCGTACGGGAGATGAGAGAGGGAAAAGAAACCGGTTGTCTGTTCCTCGCTTCGTCTCTCTCGCTCCACGTCTCTTTAAATACATGTATATGATAAAGTGAAGATTGTAAAAAGTATGTCCCAAATTTATTTGAATGCAAATATAATGTTCCCGAAGCACCGTTGAGATTCGCTGAAATGCGGAATTTTTTGTTTCCTTTTTGCGCTCGCAAAAGGAAAAAGCTTTAAAAATATTAATGCAGGAACGTTCGCGCGTATGTGCACAGGATGAAAAAATTATGGAAGTCGCGAACACATCGACCTCTGTTGCCGTGTGCCACCTTCTCTAGAATCCGTAACACGATACTTCAAAACCTCGTCCACCCTTGTCTGAAAATCCCAAATAAGATTTCTTTTTTTTTTTTGAATTATCCATCGATCGATTTTGCTCAGTTTTTTTCGTTACAAAACATCATTACACGATTTTTTAATACGTTCGAAAACGTTATTTAAAGTGGAAAATTATCGTGGGTACGAGAGCTCGAAATTTAAATAAATTAAATAAAAAACTTCAAATTTATTGTAGAATGAAATTGCAATGACATTTGAGGCTGATTTTAGTATTAAAAAATATTTTCTTCACGGTTGATTTTAGTTCGAGTACGAAGAGACGGCGCACACTTTTTCGTTCGTAATTCTCGTGATTCCGGGATTGAGATGTCACGAAAATGGGGAAAGGATCGATTGTCGGTGAAAAGATGTTGAAGAAGATATTCTGGCACAGCTGAAAGTCAGAGGCGCGGCCAAGCGATCCAGGACGTCTGGATAAATATTTCCTGAATCTTTTGTTATGCGAAATGTCCTCGGGAGGACGCGAAAATGACACGGTGGAGGAAAATGGCTCGGCTTGTTTGCAAAAATGATGGTGAATGAAAATAATTATTTTATGGGGTAAAACGAAAATGGCAACAGTAAGAAATTATCGATTATCAGAGAGGGGATTCATGGTACAGGGTGAGTCAGAAGGGTTACCATTGTGTGTAGGCCTTACGGAGTGTAAGTACGTGCAAGAGGGGTTTTCGTGAGGAAAGCGGTGTGCGAGCGAAGGTTTACGTGTTTTTTTTTCACCTCCGGACAGGACTTACCCTCGGAAAGTTCGAGCTCAAGTTCGGCGAGCTTCTCACGGACATCCTCTGGCAATTTGCTGATGTCGATGTTGAATTCGGCCATCGCTAGGCCATCCGGACGACACGAAAATCACAAAATTTCCAGCCGAACATTCCACTACCCGTCACCACCGTTCGGCCATCTTGCCTATCACTGATGTCGCTCGCGGACGACTGGTGGCGCATACGAACGTCCGCGCGCCCGAGCGCTCCCTCAGACAGAGCGAGAGAGAGGTTCGGCCCGAGAGAAAGACGGGGAGAAAGAGAGACGTCACTCACGAACAGGTGATTCAGACACATTCGGTTGGGGACGTTGAGGATGACGCTTTCCGCCGTCCACTGCTTCGCCAGTGGTAAATTTTCCCGAATGCACTCTCGAATCGTAAGAAAGTTACCGCTGACCGGCCACTGGACGAAAAAAAAAAACAGCCGTCGATTTGATTGGGTCCTATACATTTTATCTCAAAAAATAACGAGAAATTTTCAATAATGATAAATAATCGACATTTGACATTTATCAATTTTTATTTTGGTATAGGATTCCTCTCTGTCTAGGGATTTTTCGAGTTAGATGGCAGAAGTGCTTGATGATGCTGGATCGGTAAGGTAAAATTCATTTACCGACTGGTGATAACTTTCATTGTACCGATTGTTGGCAAATAAAATAACTAATATACCGAATACGATAAAAAGGATCTCGTTGAAGGTTGTTTCGAAAAGTTATCGATAAAATATGTTCTCAGTACGTTGGGATGTTTATTGTCAGAGTTTTCTTCTCATTTTACTTGCAAACTAATGTCTGATAATCTTTAAATTTCTGACTTGCATCATTTTTTGTCACTAACAATCGATTAGGGCCGCAATAATAAAAAAATCGAGAAAAACAAAAAAAGTTAGTCACTTTTTTGGAAAATTTCGATTTTTTCGACGGCAATCGATTGTTGCTGACACAAAATGATGTAAACAACGATTCGACGTCGGAAACATTTTGCGTCATCGTCAATCAATTTACGTCAAAAGAATTAAAAAATTCAGAAACAAAGATGACAGTTCGCTTGGTCTTGGAATTTGTTTCCCAGTTACTAAATTAAATATTAACCACCAAACGATAATTTTTGCCTACCATTCATTCTTTTTTCCACCAACAATCAACTGTTATAAATAACATTCCAAAACTTGCAAAGTTAACTGTCAAGTTGGCAGCACTGTCGTCCCTCGCGCGCCCAAACCCAAACAGCCAAACCTTGACGTCTATAATGAACGGTTGAGCTCACGGTAAAACCAGTACAGTCTCCTCTCTCGGAAGGTTTCCTTTGCTCTCATCTCGGTGCTTCCTGATTTGGCCGAACGCGTGCTCGTCGTTCTTCCACAGCTGACACTTGCTCAGACGGAATCTCATTCGTACGCGATTTCTGTTAGCAAGGAATATCTCTCGTGCTGAATCTCTCTCCTTCGAGGGAGAGAGATAAAAAAATACTCATTTCTCCAAAGAAAAAGTGAATCCTGTAAAAAATAAAGCTTTGAAAAAAAAATCAAGCCGGCTCTATCATTGCGAGTGTGAATGTCAGATCGGGAGTGAGAAATTTTGTGCGCGAACACCGGCTGGAAAGTAAATTCATCCCCGAGCAGTCTCTCTCGGCGACTCGAGCTCGTGCACTGTTTCAGGGAATCTCGCACGAATTTGTGCGATGCGAAGGTGGATAAGCGTCAAGTGAAAGTAGAAATAACGTTCCAGAAATTGAAAAACAAACAAAAAAATCAAATCCAAAGAATAATTCGATTTAGAAATATCATCGAAACGTTTATTATGTCCTAAGCTTTGCAGCAGATACAAAACGTCTGAACGGAACGAAACAAAGCAACGTAGCCGTACAAAAGAGTGAGCGAGCAACAATAAAATACTGTAATCTCTGAAATAAGAAAAAAAAAAGTGAAATAGAGAGTTCTCGTGGGAAAATTTTGCAATGGAGCCGAGTACGAAGAGCGAAGAGCAGTTTCACGATAATCTCGTGAATCAGGACGAGGCGAGCAGGCGGAAGGATCATTCGACCGAGCACGGTATTAAACGAGAGAACGACTCGATGGATGATTTTGAGCATCTGGAGCACGAGTCCTCGCCGAACGAGGCGAAAGGTGAGTCGAGCAGGGGCGTCCAGGATGCTAGACTGATAGATCTGTCATTCCGTGAGGATGAGAACGTCGAGTCGGCGAGGCTCGAGGACTTTGGTCGCGTCGCTAGCAAGCTCGAGAAAAACATTCTCGACTGCAGCCTCCCGATCGACGAGAAGATTCTCCAGCCGGTGCCGGCAACTCCGCCACCTTCAGCCAACTACGACAACCTCGAGGAGCGAGCACGGAGGAGCACCGAGGAGGAGGAGGAGGATAAGGACGATACCCCGAGAAACATCCCCAGGAACGAAGCCAAAAATAATCTCGAGGACGAATTTTCCGATGAAGTCTCTCGAGAGTCTCCGTCAGTGCTGGAAATCCAATCGAGAGAAAAGATGGATGGAAAATCCGCGAGCATGGCCTTCGTCGAGTCCGAACGCGCCGACAACGATGCTTACTCGTCCAGGAACTTCCACGACGACCTTTTGGGAGAAAAATCGTTTTCACCTCTGATTACGGAGTCATCCAAAGTCATTATGTCCTCCGCTGAGTATTACGGAGCACTAGGAAGCGATTTTGACCAGGATTCGAAGAAAGAGGGAGACGAGAAATCGAGTACTGAAAATAAATGGAAAATGGATTCTGGAATCGAGGACTCGATGAATTTTGAGAACCAGAAGAACTTCGATGATCCTCCTCTCACGTGCGATCTGCCACGAGAGGTCTTCGATCGCGACAGCTCGATCGAGCGCGAGGCGAAATCGAAGACGAGCGTCTCGGGGACGCGGAATCTCATGGACGACGAGACGTGGAACGTCGTCGAGAAATCCTATCCGAGGAGAGAGACTAAACACAGCGACGAGGCACCGACGAAGCCGCTGCCACCGTTGCCCAAGGACGACGACGACGAGGATGACGAAAATTACGTAAAAATGGCATTTGACCCTCGACCGACGCCGATAACGACTGGCGCGGAGACCGGCGATTCCGAATTCGAATCCGCTCCGGAGCAATCTCCGGCGAAAACTTCAGTACGATCAACGAGCAACGAGAGCGCTTATTACAGCGGGAGAAGAGTCAACGCCGATGATATCGCGCCGAAGGAGATATTCGCTGATATGGGCCTTGGTGAGTCTTGCGAATATTCATTAATATATAGACGCTGGGTCATACGATGATTCATCGAGCTTCTACATGTGTGTGTGTTATCCCCTACCACCCTCGCTCCGCCGTGACTCGATTCCTCATCCTCCGTTTTATCCACGCGCGTTCACTTGTCCGTAGTTCTCGCGCCATTTGCGCTCTTTTTGTTATATACATACGTGTGTATACATAGACGTGAGTACAATTTCAATAGTGGGCTGATCGCTAAAGAACAAAACAGTTTTTTTTAAATTACGTATAAATCAGATTTAAAATTTTTAACTTTTGATTTTATGAATGGAATTTTCATTTGATTCGTTTTAAACAAAAATCACAAATCAATCGAATATTTATGAATTTTAGGGTGATGTTTAAGCTTTGTGAGTGCGAGAGGGGTAAATTCAAAATTAAATGACATTTTTTTTGAAATGTCAAATATTTTGTAAAAAAATTTTTTTTGTATTTACATTCTCAAAGGTATTGGAAAGGATATTGGATACTTTTTATAAAAAAAAAAAAAATTGTAAATGAAGTTCAAGTCAATATCAAAAGTCCAAGTCGATATCAAATTGAACCTAGCTTCAGTAGTTATTTTCTGTTACTTATAAGAAATATAGCTAAAAAATATAGCGTGTAAAAGCTATCCCTATCCCTATCCCTACTATAATATTATAAATGTGAATGCCAGTTTGTTTGTTACGCTTTCACGCGAAAACGACCCAACCGATCATCATTAAATTTTGTACACATATTCTCAAAGGTATTGGTAAGGATATAGGATACCTTTTATTTAAAAAAAATACACGAAACAAATTTTTTACCAAGGGTAAAAAAATTTATTTAGTACACACACGTTATCAAAGGTATTGGAAAGGATATAGGATACTTTTTATTTAAAAAACAACGGTTTTATAAATGAAAGTTGAAGTCAATATCAAATTAAATCTATAGCCTCAGTTGTTCAGTTATTTTCTATCACTTATACTAAATATAATAAAACTATTTCAATTTTCGAGGTTGAACGTTCATTGATTGTTCATTGATTGAGATATTTTTATTTGGATGTAATTATCTTCGATAGTTTTTTAAGGGGTTCAATGCGAACGAAGTCGCGGTAAAAGCTAGTCATTATATATATGTAAATAATAATTTTAAAAGTCTTTACAAATACTTGCATTCGATAGAAAAATAATTTATTTATTAATTTTATATAATGCAAATAGCAAGATACAAGCTTGCATCGTGAGATGTGAAAACTTGTTGCACATCGGAACTCTATTTTAATACCGTATTATTTAACGTCACAAATCGATCGTCGCAGTTGTCTCGTCACAGCGACGAGAAGGGTGCGAGAAGGCTTGCCCCAGGATCGTTCAATGGTACTCCGTTTAAAGTACAATGATGTACGAGCGTACTTGACAAGATATTACGTGAGCTTGACAGAGTTCGCAAAGCTCTCATCGAATCTGGTCAGAATGTATGCCGAATCGATCCGATATTTATGAGGACAGATTGCATTTTTATTTTCCAATGATTTTAATCAGGTCCATGAATCTGTTCTTCATAGTTATTGGTATATGAAAAAATAAAATTTTTCTTTCAATAGATTGTCGTAACAAATGTCAATTTTTTTATTTGACATTGATGTACACTATATGTACAGTGTTCTGCAAATAGAAATCATCAGCATAAAACCGCGTATTCATTAACAAGTCGAAAATGTGTCGCTTCTGCTTAACTGTAAATCTGCGAATGGTTGCTAATTTCTGTATATCATGCACACGAACCGAAAGACCGTTCTTACAAGCTCTCGGTATGCTTGCCGCACTGTACAACTTCCGCCTGGTTACCAATCACTTCGAATCCATTTAGAGATGAACAGTCAACCGCGTAGTACCGTTCACGACGCACGAATTTAATAGCATATAGTTTTTAAGAGTCTTCAACAATTTTTACGTCTCGTGCAATTCTCTTTATTTTTCACTCGTACTATAACTTTCGTCTTAGGGTGGTTCTGTATGTACAGAAACAGAAAATGAAAGAAATTAAAATGGGGAATCGAAAAATAATCAAAATTGAATAAAAAATGAAAATAATGTTCATTCTTATTATCTTATTAAAAATGTTCGTCTTCGTCAACATTGAGTTGTTAAAAATTATTTATATTCATAGAATAAAATACAATTTTCTCTTTCGATTACTGGAAAATTATATGTAGATGAACATTTTAAAAAAAGTGGTGTTTTTTCATGTATTTTCACTTGTATCACAGTCACTCATTTATCACTTTAGATTAAAAAAAGCGAGGATCGGATTTCTATTTATTTTCTAAATAGACACGTGCGTAAAACAAATATCGGTTTTGTTGGAAAACCATATAAAACAAAGGAAACTATATGAGCGGTGGGATTAGGATTATCTATTTATAGCCTAACCTCAGCATCGTTGTCTGTAATTCAACAGTCAGAATGAACATTTTTTTCATTGTAAGATTGTCAGAAATGACAATTTTGACACATTAAAATTTTTGAGATAAAATTAGAATTTTGACGTAAATAATATATTAACAGATTTGTTTTTATTATTTTTTAGAAAAATCACGTACTCATTACTGATCTACCTTGTGAATAAAAATTTCGTAATTTCAGTTTATCTATTTTTTATAATTTTTTATTAATCATTTTTATTTACTCCATTTATCATTCATACAATGTTTCGATATTCATTGCGAATCCTGAGTAAGCAAAGAATGACGAAACGGAGACATCAATCGCTAGACTCACTTGTTTCCTTTTCTTTTCGGATACGGTATACTCTCGGACAAAGCGAAAAGATTAAAGGCGTGAGTCATCGTCCGCGCGAGACTTGCTTGGAATCTCGCGCTTTCCTCGCCTTCCTATTCCCCTCACCTGTACGCCGGTCTGCCCTCAATTGCAAAACGACAACGCTGATAAAACTGGACTTATTACCGAGAGCGAATCATGAATCGAGAGTTAATCAACCGTTCCCCAGTGTGATCTTAACATCCGCGAAAATCGATTTACACTAAAAAATAAACGATACGAAGACAATTATCGAAAAATCTGAAAGAAATACGAATAATTACATATGAATAAAATTTGCTTACAATACAGTATCGTCAGAAATTAGAACAAACTTTCCATTCTGAAAACTTTATAAAAACAAGATTACTCATAAAAAGCGATAAAAAAATTGAAGAAAAAAAATTGAAAGTTCAACCATTATCGTGAACCTCATACTCACCAGGTTGAAAATTCGAAAAAATAAATACACGTTCGAAGGTGATGTCACGAGGTAAAAAAGACCGAAACTGTGGACCCTCCCACTCGCTTCACTAATGAAAGTACTTTTAACCTCGTGAAGTATATGCGACAAGTAAACTTCGACTCGCCAACATTTATCCAAAGTTCGAGAACAAACATCGAAATTAACAATCTTCAAAGTAATTGCCAAAATAATAATACAATTTGTTAATTAAAGAAATTTATAATTGATGCGTGCAGATAACAAGTCGCACGCTATAGATAACGAATGTTGTTTCCAAACTTTTTGATGTTACTGTATACGCATGTATGAGTAGATGTATACAGTGATAGAATTTCTCCGCGAGGGTTAGAGGAGAGTCACCCCTATTCCTGCGTCGTATTATATCGATCCGTACCGAGACACGTCCCGGCCGCCCTCTTTTTTTCTCCCTATCCCCCCTCCCCCCCCCCCCCCCCGTGCCTAGCCCCGGTACTTTTTTCCTCCTTTTCGCTCGTGGCAAGTTCTTTTCTCCGACACTAAACAGCCGCAAATAAAAAAATAAATAATCCAGTGAATGCGCAGCTCTGACGGTTTTATAGTATTTTATATATTTTTTGCTCATTTATTTTTTTATCAAGTTCCTAATACATTTTTTATTGCGAGCGTTCGTTTTTTGGAAGTGAAAGGTGTCTGAGGTTATTTGTTCAATTCACAGTGTTCTGAGAGGAGAATAGCTTTTTTTATGTACTTTGGCGCGATAGATGAATTTTATGATTATTTCAATCCTATCACAATTGATCGGACCTAAAAATATTTTCATTTCTACTATAGTAATGGACAACCAAAATTTATTCTATTATCAATCACAAATGATTATTTACAGTCTTAAGAATTTTTTTTCGGTGTGAAGAAATTCTTAACAATTTGTTGGAGAATTTGGAAAAATGTAAGAAAGTCCATAGTGTACTCTAATTGACAATTTTTCGGAGCTAAAAATATTTTCGATTCTTCTACTATAATAATGGTGTACACTACTAAAATTTATTTTATGTATCAATTACAAATTATTATTTATTATGTACAAGAATTTTTGTTACAATTTGTTGAAGAATTTGGTAAAATGTAGGAAAGTCTAGGAAAATAAAGTCGAAAGAAAAGATCTCACGATAATCGAGGGTGGAGGTCGTAGTTATTCTCATGCTGGTATATATCCGATCAAAAATAATATTTTCCAGTAAAACCCGTTGGCAAGAGGAACCGCGTCATTAATGGCCGAGATATCTGTTGACTGCTGGTCTCGTCTTTCCGTATGCAACAAATATAAAAACGGAGACGCAGCCGGAAGCGTGGGACGAGAGAATCTCTCGCTTCACGAACACAAAGAGAAAAAAGCGTAAAAAGACTTTCACCCATGCACTATCTTTTTTCGATACGCACGTCACCGCGTGTGCCCGAACTAATTTTGGATTCGTTCGAATTTCCTCGTGTGTCACCTTGAGCGTCGCGCAAAAACTCATCGAGAAATTTTTATTCCCTGACTAAATCATTCTTTTCATCTTTTATTCGTTCTTTCTTAGAAAACGGTTTGAATTTTCTTTTCTTTAACAAACACGAACCATTAATAAAATTGCCACTGAAATAACTTCAAAAAATTTGAGGATGCACTTAAAAACGTATTTTATCGCTCCAAAATAATGCACGAATACGTCAAAAATACTGAATTTTTGGTCCACTGCATGTGACTCCCATCGAACAGTGTAATTTTTTATTGAATATTTAAAAAAAATTTTCTAAGACATTTTTTTTTTCGAAAATAAAACCAACACATCATCTCATGAGTGAGTCGTCATCTTAAAAGTATATGAAATCATTTTGTGGCCAAGAAAAAAAACGTCTGACAAAAAGTTATTTTTTACGAAGTCAAAGTCCAATATACTCAAAAAACAAGATAAAAAATCATTTAATTTATATTAATTTATATTAAAAATATATTCAGTTGATTTATATTTGTGATTTCAAAATTCATGACATTGAAACAAAAAAAGTTTCACGGATTTTTGCATTTATAGAGAAGACATCGTTGATATATTTTCTGATTGAATTTGTGGGTGCTGCTATGCGGTAGAGATTCGCCTGCTGCTTGCATAGCGGAGGGAGTTTCCGCAGTAAGAAAGGGAAAAGTATGCTGCATCAGTTGAATCTCCCGTTTTTTAAAATAATCCTCTTTCCGGTTTTAAAAATAAACTGAAATTCCTCTGAGTGTATCGCAAAATTCTTTTTTAAATTTCAACCTCAATTATTATCTGATTTGTGAATTAATAAAATTTTACATTAATAACGAAATATTCACAAATTTAAAAATAATTATCTTAATTTTTCTTGTCGAGGACAACTTGAGAGACAAAACCCATACGAATCCTGCCGCATTTCCAACGGATATTGATTTGTTCCTCGTTCCCCTTTACATCCTGCACAAATGTTCCTTCCGTCCAAGGTTTCCAGGAATATCCATGCACCCTTGCTAGATAAAAACTTCCCTTCTGCGAATTTCAATTTTTTATAATATTCTTTTAGGGGTGATTAACATATTTTTATTCGATATATCACGAAGCTTGATAAAAATAGTTAGGAAGAAGATAAGTGAGAAATCACTACCATCAGATGGCAAGTTTGATAAAATTGAGGAAAATTCTACAATACCGATACAACGTCGGCAAGTGCTCGAAGTATGGCAATATAGAGACTTCACTGAGTGGAAGTCGGTTGAGAAGCCAAGAACGAGCAAGAAGAAAATTTTCACTACATAATAAAAAATTTTCCAAGCCTAATGATTTTTTAATTGTTGAAAATAAAAAAAAATATTCCATCAATTTTTAAATGAAAATCATATTTCCACACACTTAATCGATTTTAGGTTGTAATTATAATCACAGTTGTTTCAAAACTGAAATAAAAGATAATTTTTCCATTACCGACCGGTGGTTTCTTCATAATTCGTTCAATTTAAATTTGAACATCGAATTAGTTGATTTTTCTCCGAATTACATTTCATTCTACGTTAACCGTGTTTTTTGGTTAGCGTTAATGGATCTTTTTAGGCGTAATAGCGGACAACATGTACCACCCTTATTCCGGATAAAATGATAGAGGATTGTCGGGTCGGTGCGAGGGTGCATGCCAAAGACGGCGACAAAGGGTGTCTCCCTTGTTGTTTAACGGTTGCATGGGCGCCACAAAGTCTATACTCTTTATACTCCATACATACGTATCTATATGTATACACATTGCACGCAAGGGTTGTCTATCTTACGTTTTTCGAAAAAAAATACAACCACGTAAATATGTATATAGTGTTACATATACGGTACATACGCAATTTCAGTGAATATTTTAAAAAAATATGACGTAATAATTTTTCATGTATTTATGCATGTATGAATGAATATAATATTAAATATGATATAATAATGAAAAATATATGAAAAAATGATAAAATGAAAAATAAAAAAATGAATTATATTCGTACCATAATTTTCTTGTCATCGAAATGCATTAATTTTTTTTAAGAGGATAGGATTGTGCATTTTAATCGAAGAGGTTGGAAGGTGAGAAAAAAGTGTAATAAGAGGAACAGAAAGCTTCTTCTACGATGCGAAACGTATATATATGTATAGAGAATAGCCCTCGCGTCTTATCGAGTTTCTTAATATTTTTGAAATGACATTGAGAAGAATTTCTGTGATATCTATCTGTCCTCTCGCGTTACAATCACAGTTTTAATGGCGAGATAGCTCGGTTTTATCCGTATCTCATTTCAATCATCTCTTTCACTTCGACTTTGAACTCGAACTTTGCAATTTTTTGTGATAACGAACATTCATTTTCAATTCAAGCTTTCAATACGCTTTCTATTTAGCTACGAAAATTGAAAATTTTAGGAAATTTATTTAATCGCGGTCTATCATTATTATTTTTTTATTATCAGCTATTTTTCAGGTGTTTAGAAGTTATCTTTTAATCTCATATTTAAGTCCTTATGCACCGCAAAAATTGAATAAATTTTTTTTATTTTTTTTGCTCCAAAAATATGAATGAAATAAATAATGAAAAATTCACGTGACGTATACATTTCATCATTATGATATATTTCGATTCGTTCTTTTTTTCATTTACGTAACAGACATATTCTTGAACGAATGATTTTGCACTCTGTCGTCGAAAGTACGCCCTCGTGAGAACAATAAAATTATCACGAGTTGCTATCTCTGGCGTGATTGCGAACGGATTTTCGGTGCGTCATTGTCAGTGTCGACGTCTGGAAAAAAAATAGAAAATCCACGCGAATTATCTCTAAATTTTTGACAAAGCTACCTTTTCTCAATATTTATTTTAACTATTCAAACAATTAAATGTAATTTCTCTTTCTTACAAGATTTTCCAGAATTACTGAGAATATAAAATGAGAGTCGAGAGACAAGTTTTTTTTTTGTGAACTTCGAAACATCGTGAATCACGCACATTCGTATCGTCGACTACATTCGGCGTCATCGTAATTGCCGCTGGGTTTCCGTGACGACGTTGTAACTTGGCAAATATGCGATTTCTCATCCTTTGAAGAATATTCGATGACATTTAATATTTTTTGAAACTGCCTCACTGAAGAAAAATCATTCTGGTGTCTGATTTAAAAATCTCAAATACCATTGAAGAAAATCTGAACCGAAAAAGTAGCAACACCAAATATAGAAGAGGAGTCTCGATCCGAGATTTGCGATGTCTGACGAAAAAAATTGAACGCTTTCCGAAGGGTTATGAATAGAGGGAGGGATTTTAAGCTCAGAGGAAAAAACTACGATGCGAAAAAGACTGTAACATTCATGCGCAGGAGTATTAGACTGGAAACTCCGTATACAATGCGTCTATATACACTTCCATACATATACATAGAGGTGAAATATATAGAAAAAGAAAGAAAGAGAGTGAAAAGTGGTGGGTCGGAGGTCAGAGGGTGCAGAGGGGGGAAGTGCAAAAACGAGTCTATAACTGTATAGGATTATGAATTTACTCCTATACAACTATAGAATAGACGAGTAGTAATGAGCTAGGAAAGAGGAGGACCGCGTACGAAGGCCAGAGAGACGAGAGTTACGTCCTTCTTGACGGTTGAGCGAGTGCACGCTCGAGGAACGGAGGAAAGAGAGGGAAAGCCCTCGCTCGGTGCTCACAGCGTCGATCGATAAGTCCCTCAGTCCTCACGTTGACGTGAAACACTCGCGAGCGGTCTTCGCTTATTTGACAATTTAATATTAATAAAATACACGAAAAGAAAAAATTAAAATTCAAGAAAAATTCACGAATTCGTAAATCTTCGATGAGGAAAATTTTTGTTTTTCACTCAATATAAATTCGTGTTTATAAATCATTCATTCAATAATTCTAAATTCAAATAATTTAGAAATATCATCAGATGATAAATAAATTTATATCTGATGCGTATTGTGTAATGTGCATTTTTGGAGTGCATCAGAGCTGTCGCTCATAATTGAGGATTAAGAGCTCGAAAGGGAGTCCCTTGCATCTCTCTCTCTCATCATCATAGAATTTCCTTGCGACGTATATACATAAATACATATATACGACGCACTTTGCGCGCCGGTGGTGATTCCTCTCCCCGCCCCTGCAGCTCACAGCCGAGACTATATACATATATATATCGGAGTGTTTTTTTCCGCTCTCCGTCGATCGGCCGCTTTTTTTCAGTCTTTGTCGCACCATCGGTGACGTTGGGAAGCTCTCGCGCAGGTCCGATATCTCGAAGCATCCCCTCGGTCCTCGTTTCCCCGACACTTTGTTGCCTCGTGCGCGTGAGCAACGACGCGAGACTCCGCGACGCAACTCATCGCACTATTTCTCCTCTGCGTGTAATAACGTGAAAAATTCCTCAAAAAAAAAGAAAACAAAGCAAAAGAGAGTTGAAAAATTTTGTCAAATGATAAAATAAGATAATAAGAGAGATAAATTTCATAAGTGTGTATTAATCGCTGGCTCGGAGCTGTGACGGAGCCTCGAGCGGATTTGCGCGAGTGTACGCGAGTGATCGATCGGGAAAAAAACCTCCTCCCTGAAATCGAAAATCGTCCGCACGCAGGTGATTTTTTTCTGGGTGCGAAGTAAAAAGTGTCACACACGTCTGAAATTCGGAGCTCTCGCTTCGGTTCTCTGGTGATTGATTCATCTCGGTGCGCAAAAGATCTTTCGGGAGGAAACGAGGATTTTCTTTGAGAGGAAATAAAGAAATTTTAGCGAATAAAATGGAAGCGGAAAGTACGACACCGGCTTGCAGTCTTCCCAGGAAGGAGTCCCAGTCGAACGGCACCGAGGCCGATAGTTGCAAGAGGACACCGGCCAATTCTACGACTGGCCCGGACACTCCCTGCTTCTGGAATATCCTTGATCCCCGTAAGGAATTTCATCATTCACTCATCGCATTTCATTCGATCATTTCATTCATTTTTCAATATTAAATCCCTGGAAATCAAAATTCTATTTTGAATCAATATCAAAATCAATTTTATACAATTTCAACGTTTTCATTGAAATTTTCATATCGGAGTAACAATTATCATCGTTAAGTAATTTCTGGGCTCAAGGCTACCGGTCGAAAACGAGCAAAGATGGAGGATTTTATTCGGATTTTCGTTCACGGCAAATTTCAATGAGATCGCTCAACAACGGGGGCAAAAAATACGAATTTCTTGGTCAAGACACTGTCCGTTCTATCTTCGTATTTGAGGGCGAATGAAGGCGTTTTTTTGGCTCCTGGCATGTGCATTTCGTAGAGTGGAAGACAGAGAGAGAGAGCGAACCGCTTTTCGGAATTCTCAACGAAAATCGTCCGTTTTTAGTCTTTAAAAGCACATGCGCACGGCGTACATCACTTTGCATGAAGCATATATCGCGGTGGTTTCAATAATATAGATGTTCATCAGAAAATAAGGTCGATCTGACAAAACTCTTCATTTCGCAAGTACCCTTTCGTCCCACAAAGAAAAGCTTCGATAGCAAAATAATCTCCGAGGCACAATTTTCAAGATACTTTGAAAAATGTAAAATCCAAAATGGCGGTCGGGACAAAAAAACATTCGAGGACGCGAATCCCAATCTATTCTCAACCAAATCTCAAGAGAGGATTTAAAAAAGTGTGCATTAGAGGAATAATATTTCATTTCGAGATTGTCTCTGGCCTCTTGGATTATACCTCAATGCACACTTGGACTCGCCTGCATGGATGACCTCGTTTATTCTCGAATCTCCCATTGTAGGTGAACGTTATTGGCTCGTTATATTACACCGAACTCTTGTTGCTCTCGAAGGTTCCACATTTATTGGAATATTCTACGAGCACCAAAATTGTCGAGAATTTATGTTTCATTTAAAAGCACGTGTAGTCTACGTGTACAAAAAAAAATAGTCACGCAGTAGTGACGTGTATTACGTATCGCTCTGACGCGTTGAACGTTCACCGAGAGACTCGCTCACGAATAAAAACTCTTCTTCAATCTTCCTGTCTCGACCGCTTTGAATTGATCACTAAATATTCCCGCATATCCTCCGAATTGCTCAATGTCTCGCGATCATTTCTTTCTTATCTCTCGAGACTGCACGAGAATGACACAGTTAAAAAATGGAGAATTCGAAACGGTAATTAGTTTTTCAAAGGAAAATTTAAAATGTTAACATCGGAAAGATAAAAAGCTCGTTACGCAATGTCTTTGCATTTACCGGGTCAAACTCGACAAAGGTCTCTGTCTTTCTCTCTCGTTTTGGCCGCTCCGAGTTTCTCTCTTTGCAAAACTCGATTCTTTTATATATATGTATCATCACGTATAGCTGACTGGCACTCTGCCGGATAAATCAGCTCGGAACAACGGCGACGGTATATTATTTAATAGCGGGAGAGAACGAGAGCTTTTGGCCATCTTTCGAACGAAACTTGTCACTTTTGTAATTCTGTGTAGCAATCGAAGGAACGCATCTTCATTATCTCTTGAGTGATTTGAAATAAAGAGTAATTTAATTATGTAATTGTCTTTGTATTATGCAATTACTGAAAATTACTAAAAATACGAAATGACAATGATAAAGAACTTGAGCATCGAGGAAAACTGGAAGAATAAAAATTGATCAGTCAGATTGAGGAGTAATTTTTTTTCTAACGTGGGTGTAAAGCTATACCTAGTATATAAATTATATATTTTAGTATGTATCATAATGCACATACACGAAGCAAGTGGCACTCGCGAGTTCCTCTTATGGCTCAACTAATAATAGCCGCTGATACAAGAACAATAATCATCATTGCTTGTGCGAGACTAATTTACGGTTCACGGCGCAATTTGCCAGCACCTTTGTCCTTCGATTATGTTGACATTAAAAATGTCTAAATTGTGAAATTAAATAATTAATTATTTAGTTATGAGAATGGTATTTTTTTAAAGCCTTAAAATTGGAGCAGACATTGAAGCAAAATAAGTCAGAGAAATAAAAACAATAATCTTTATACGACACACGTTCAATGCTCGATGCCAGGTACTTTTCATTTAGACACGAGACTGGTTTGTATTAACATCGCGACGATAATTGTCGAGGATCTAAGTTTGAAATTTGTTCTCGTGCTCGAAGCAGCCCAGCAAATTCCTTCTCGCTTGCATCTATGACGGAACACCCGACGATTGCTTTTTGCATGTGTATACTATACACATACAGCGCATTTCTTTTGTAGCGAAGATTTTTATCTCGAACGCAATTACTTAATCGGATTGACCTCTGAAAATCTCATACGTTCCTCGTCGCTGTTAATCCTACGTAGGAATTAACGCGACAATAATAAAAATGTATTTGTTAATATTTAAAAGATATCATGAATTTCGATCGTATAGAAAAGTCTGTTGACTCTAATCGGCAGGAAATTTGACGAATCTTATGATACTTTGTAGTCGTTACAGAATTTTCCTTTTGTGAATTAGAAACTTTCTGTACATATGCATGATAAACAATATAGTTAAAAAATGAAGAAAAATCAAAATATGTAATTGTTATATTAAATTTAATTTAAATTAATTGTATGACCTTATGGTTGGAAAATACGTATTTTGCATTTATACTGTGCTTCGACTCTTTTCTCATCTTATTTCTATTATATATTAATGACTATTAAGAATACTTTAAACTTTCGATGCAAATATTTAAAAAAGTAAATATCACTCAGTATCTCGCTTCAGTAAGGGTCTAAAACATTTTTTTATTAAATTTCATTTAATTCATTCTATTTCAATTTTCTATTTTTCCTTTAATATTGGTGATGGAATGTAGATAAACTAACTCTATGCATTTTCTTCTTTACAGACGCGTGGTTTAATCCAGAAAGACTGAACCCGAAAGGTAAGAGAAAAATGTTTAATTTTATCTTTATATCGTGTTTATTGATCTATTGTAGATAGTCATTGCTATGACAGATTATAAACGATTATTGTTGGTATAGTAGGGACTGCATGACTGAGTAATGTGAATAGTGTGAATAATGAACCAAAAGTTCTTTACGTTTTGACACATTCCGTGAGATAACTTGAATCGGTCTAAAGATTATTTATGATTCTATACAAACCGCCGATGAGTTCAACGATCACATGACTCATATGGAAAATTAATTATCTTATCTTTCCCGATGTGCATTTGTATCGGACGTCTATTGTTATTTGAACATTCATCCTTCGAAATCTCCGTTGGGTTTTCCATTCATTTGTTTCAAAGATCTATTCGCTCTTTTCCTGTACTTTATGCGTACTTAAATTTAGTCATAATCCGTTTTAACAATTTTATCATAAATTTTCAATTCATACAAAAGAATCGGAGTTACAAATTTGAGAAACGTTACGAGAAGATTTTTACGACGCAAAATGTATTATAATACAGAGCTTTGTTCGAACCGTCCAATATTATATTTCATAAGTTCGGGTTCGCGTGCGTCCCCACTCTCGGATCGTATACCTGAGAGCGCGGATTTGAGGTGGTTTCGTGTTTATTTTACGAAAAAGGGCCCGCTGGGTTTCCCATTCCCGAAGGGTTCCACGGATAGTTGCAGAAAGTTAGTCACGACGAGACTTTGCACCGAAAGAGAAAGCGCAGCGGGGGCGTCCGGCGACAGGTCAGCGTTGGTCCGTCTCATCCGTGCCGGCTCTGTATAGCATCAATCGCGATTTTCACTCGTTCTGCGCACGGAAGAAGATAAAGAACCAAAGAGAAAGAGAGAGAGAGAGGGGGGGAAAAGAGATAGAGAGAAGAGAGAAAAGGCTCGCTGGCTCAAATAAACTAAATATAACGCCGAGCCAGGTTGGCTAAGCTGGTTCGCTGCCAACGTCTTGGGATTTTCGTTTTCGTCTCGGGCCAGTTGCCTCTCGGCCAAGTGGCCCTCAACAAGAGAACCGCGCGCGTCTCTTCGATTCCGTCTCGGAGCAAGTCCTTTTAGAAACAGAATTCCAATCGTCAAGGTTCGAAACGAATTCCTGAAAGTGCCACAGAGTCCTCCATGACTGTGTCCGCATTTTTTGATCCTCCGAGATCTTGATTCGTCGAGAGTTTGCGCGAAGTTCAGTACCGGCAACAACAAAAACAAGGAAGTCGTTTGTGGAATTCTTCAGATTTTATTTTCAAAAAACCACACAATGGCTATCACCAGAGCTGAATGTAAGTAGAGGCGAGATGCGCATTGTATTTATATTTTCGAATAATGAAGGTAGTGGGGATAACGGAAGAGAGACAGCGGTAGATATAGCGAGAGAGAAATTGCTACTGGACCGCCAGAGAGTGAACGTTTTCCAAGGATATACTCGGACGCGCGCCTGCGAGTACGGGACCCGTGTCGCACACATATATGCGTCGATTCACCAGCTAACAATTGAACGGAATAATGCGCAATCGTCTCCACTTCGATCTCATATACGCGATTCTATACTCTTGTACAGTTAATCTAAAAATTTTCGCTCCGTTTATTTTTGGGGGACGCGAAAGATGGGTTCATGGATTACGTAAAATGCTCCATCTCTTTCTCTCTCACGCCTATTCACCCGAATTTTTTTCTTTACGTATTTTCGTTCTTTTTGACAACGTTGAAAAATGTGGGCTTATAGATCGGATGAAACGTTATATCTTATTTTTCTTCTCAATGTTGTTATGTTCTCAACAAAGTTATGACTATAGCTTTGAAATTTTGGTATACCATGTGAAATATTAGGATGAACAATAATAATTTGAATATTTGCATCATTTGATACAGTACGACTAAATTGTTGAAAAATAAAAAAAATGAGGAAAAGAAATGTAGGTTCGTATTCGTATTCATAAAGAGTGTTAAGAGTCGTTGAGATTTAAATAAAATATTCGTATAATAATTCAAAATTTTCGAAAAATAGAAAATATTCTAAATGAAGATGAAAGGAAAAGGTTAAAACTTTGAAGAAGTGAAACTTATTTAACATTATAAAATAATTAAATGAGAAAGTCTTCTTGAATAAAGTATCGTATTTTTCATTTTCTTCGGTTCATTATTCAACCACATTTTATTTACATGCATATCCATAATCTGTGCTGGAACATACGCTTAGAGAACGTGATTGACCGAGTAAAATTAGGGACTAGAAAATATATCTAATCGACGGTGAAAGAGTGAAAAATATGAAGAAAAAGTTTTACTTTTACTTTTAAACATCCAGTTTTTAATACCAAAGAATATAAAAAACTTTTCAAAGTATTTTCTTTCTGTGTCTAACGTGAATTGATGCACAGGAATGCAAACCGCAGATATGAGTAAAAATGTTATATCCGGTATAAAACGATCACGTTGCTGGTCACCAGGAATTTTTTTCTGAAATTAATATGCATACATAAATTTTACCGAGTCTGCGGCTAAAGATAGAGTTTTGTTCGATCTTGCCCGTAAGGTAGAGCATTATCCACATTCGTATATTCGGAGCATCGAAATGACGCTTCGGGCGTAGGACGATTGTTACACTCGATGAAAACGCGGATTGACAGCTGAGGGTCAGAAGGGCGTTATCTTCACAATTGAAATTCGAGATATAACGCGCGAAATTGTTGATTGGTATTACGCGTTTTCATGGCTCTCGCGATGAAAAGAGCTGTTGCAGAGCTTTTCAATCGCATCGGTTCAGGACTTACGCTCTTATGGAAGTTTAACCGAATCGAGATTACCTGCGTGTACTCTCGGGCAGTTGTGTAAGGTTCGATAATGCGGGAATGAGAGACTGCACACCCTCGACCACAATTTAATCAATAACATGCACCATATCCCTCACCTACGGCGCATATCCTACATTACAAATACTTAGAAGCCGGCATTCATTAAGAGACACGCACTCGAAGGTTCGCGTCACGTTTTCTCATTTCTTTTTCATCGCGAGTTTCCATTGCTTTTTTCATTATTCGAAAACGTCATGTTTTTACGCGTTTACAAAAAATCGATCGACATTTGAAAATAAACCTACATTATTCATATAATCATATTTTATTCAAATGAGAACAAAGCGACGACCCAATTCACTCGCGATCGAATTTTGAAAAATTTGCCTGTTGGGCGCGAAATTCAAAAAATAAATTATGAAGTTTTTCAAAATAACAAATTTAACTAAAAACTAAATTTACTCCAAATCGAATTTTGGGAAATTTTACTACCGATTCGTCTAAAATTCGTATAATAAATTTACTGGATTTAAAAAAAAAATTCGCGAAATGATTTTATCCTCGATCGACAAAGAGAATTCGCTCGAAATCGACTTTGAAATATTTGGCTCGATCGGTGTGTACAAAATAAATTCTCGATCGGCGTCGATCAATAAAAATCATTTTTCGCAGAGTATTGAATACTTTTCCCGTATTTTGGAAGAAGGTACGAAGATAAGATTCCGTTTGCTCATTGCGTTCGAGTCGGAGTCTGATTGATTATGCGCGAAATAAAAAGGAGACGAGGCCAGACGTTTTTGCTCGACGAGCTCGGACGTATGTACGTGTTGCCGCGTGAGTCACGTGACCACGTCGTGGATACGCGTGGCGCCAACTTGACTGACGATCCACCTCGCTGCTGCCTCTAGCGTCAACTCCGCCGAGCTGCGATCGCTCTCCCGGCCACGCTGTGTTACCAATTTACACCGCGTCGTCGTCGTTGTCGTCCTCGCCCTCCTCTCTCCCTCGCTCTCCCCTTCGCGATCGTATATTTTTCAATCATTTACTCCCCTCTGTCAATTCTGTCATATTTTCCTCATACTCGCTAAATTATTTTTTAATCATCGTTGATATTTTTTGTTTAATTTTTTTCAAATTATTCTTCTATATTTTTTTCACAATTTATACAAATAAACAATTTCGTTGTTAAAAAATATTAATTTTTAGAATAAACATTTTGTTTTTGAAAATTAAAAAAATTTATGGTTTTTTTGTCGTTTATTCTGCACTTGTGTTTACTCACATTTGTTTACTCATATTTGTTGAATACATAGCACATGCGAGTTGTCAGAGGGTTTATCAGCTCTCTACACGAGAAAGCGTTACGCATAGCTGATGTGTTGTTTATTGTGCTTTGCATAGGATAGGTACACTTTAGTGAATGCTTCGGTTATCTTTCTCCGGTTGTATCGTGAGAAAGAGCGAGGTGAGGAAGGAAGAAGGATAAAAAGAGAGAAAATAATAGTGCGGATATGGAACTCGAGGGAGGGGAAGGAGGCGAGGACCGTTCGAGTCTGCCATTGGCCTCGAATTTACAGCAGAACACCTCTTAACGATCAATTCACCACATTATAAAAATTGAAAATCAGAAAAATTATCATTATTCCTTATTTTCATTCTCTTTGTCATCATTTTCGAATTTTTGGTAAACTGACATTTTTTTAAGCATAGAAAAAAAAATATTTTCGCAGGTCACATGAAATTTTAACATTACGAGCGTCTACTGTACTCTTGAAGATTTCCACACAGTATCCCAAGTCTCGCCGGTCTTTCAGGTTTTCCTCTCCCCTTTTTCTCGTACTCTCTCGTATTCTCTCTGTCTGTCTCTCTCTCCGTCTTTCTTTTCTGAGAGAAAACCAACAGAGACTCCTTGGGAGTGTACGCACGTACACGAGCTCTCGGTTATGCGCACATGAACCAGCCACCTCACATGTACACGAAAAAAAGAAAGACGCTCGCACACACGCGCGTTAATCTTTCCCTCTTTTTCTCCTTTTTTTCTCTCTCTCTGTCTCTCTCCCTTTCTCGAGCCGGAGGCTCTCGCGGAAGCTTTAGTCGCGCTCCTAGCGTCGCTCTCGCTGGTACAAAAATTTAGTTGCTCGCCAGTCCTGGCCAGTGTGTAGTTGAACGAAAGGTGGGTTTCAGGAAAGTTTTTTTAAAATGGTGCGTAGAAGTAATAGCAGGAGAACGGTCGAGGACGAGCTCCCTGAAAGGGGACCCGGTGAGCTTATTTTTTTATTTTTTTCGGTAGAGCAATTTTTATTTTTGGAGTATTTTTTGATTTTTGGTCGAAGTACTTTGAAGCTTTTTTTTTCATGAGGAAATAGTTTGGTGTTTGTTAACGAGAGATTTGTTTAGGAGAAGTTGTTCGTTAAAATGTGAAGACGCAGATTCAAGAGCATCGCTTCGACCCGTTTACGATGCGAGGCTTCTCGCGGTCGTGGAACCTCGTGTGTCAGAGAGACTCGAACATATGGTTGCCCTGCATTGCACTCTCCACGTGCTCCTTTCATTTGTCCATTTAACTTCTTTTTCTACAATTTTCTTTCCAATTTTCAGTATTAACAAAAATTCTTCATGCAAGTAACTATTTTATAAATATTGATAAACGAAAAAAGTAAATAATTTTCTGTAAATACTAAAATGGAAATAAAAAACGGAGCGTTCGGGATTTTTTTCGTACTGCATCGTAAATGTACAATAAAATGTCGGGCATTATCAATCTTATCAAAAGCTTGAAATTTTTTCGAGATATAGCAATTTCTAAGTCGAAAAAATGATTCCGCAACTGACACTTGTGTTTTCGATTTTTTGACTTGTGTGTTCAATTTTAAATGTATTATTCTTTCAAGAGTGTTTTTAATACAATATTATTCTTGGCTGTTGATCGGGAAAATATTTGAACAGAAATATTTCGATAATTTATTAACTAAAATACGATGCTATTGATTATTCATGCATAAATTTTAATTGGATTTACGATATCTTATCAAAAAATAATCACCGGTATTAAGAATTAGTTCAAGGATAAACCGGCGTTCTTGCCACGCCATCGTTGCGTTGGAAGATGCTCCACAAGTGCGGTTCCCGTCATCCGTGTCTTTTGTACGCTTTTTCCCAACTCATTTAATTCTTCATTCGCTCTCCATCCCCACACATACAAAAAAACTAAAGATAAAATGCCTTGAAACAAATAAAATAGAAAAGATTTGTCGATTCAGATGTTAGGGACTCACAATAAGACTTGTCGCACATGAGCAGAACGACAATATTGTGCACGTCCACGTAGGGAGGCTCAAGAATTAATTTGGACTAATTTGGTCAGTAGAGTCGAGAAGTGATTCCGAATATGTCCTGTCAGCATTATTCTCCGAATAACGGACTATCGAACATCGTCGAGAATTCTCTCTTCCTTCTTTTAACTATTTTTTAAAACTTTAAAATTAGTTAAAATTTATCATAGACTTAAAAAGTAAATAAATTATTTTTTTTTATTTTCAACTTTATGAAAATAAATACGATTTTATCATCGTTAATACTAAATCCTACCGACACCAATTAATAAAGTAAATTTTCATGTTTTGTTACAAATTAAAAAATAAAATTAAAACAAATTTGGATTTTTTTTTTACAATTTTCTAAATTTGTTTGAGTGAATTTTATTTGTCTACCGTGTAGTGTAAAGTATTTATAGGTACAGTAAATATTTGTGAAGGAATCTTGAATGGAGTGTGAATTATTTTGTTACAGTGGCTGCTCTGATTTACTGGCGTCAACCGGAAAAGACTGGGATTGTCTTTGGTGCGATACTCGGTGTACTTCTCTCGCTGGCCTATTTCAGTCTGATCAGCGTATTCGCGTACCTCTCGCTCCTCACGCTATGCGTTACCATCAGCATCCGGATCTACAAAACTTTCATGCAGGCTGTCCAAAAGACGTCAGATGGACACCCCTTCAAGTACTTTTCACTCATTTACATTATTTTCAATTAAATTCTTTATTTATTTTATTAATTTAATGAAGTTCGATTTTTTATTTTATTTATTTTGACATATTTCTATTTTATTCAAATTATGAGTTCAGTAAAGATTTTTTGATTCACTGTTCCTACTTTTTATTTCAATTATTGTATTTATATATTTTATTGGTTCAATGAGGATATTGACGTCTAAATTTATATTTATTTTTCAGAGACATTCTCGAGATAGATCTCACGCTACCGGCTGAAAAGGTGCATGAAGTTGCGGACGTCGCCGTCGCGCACGTCAACGAAGCCGTCTCTGAATTACGTCGGCTTTTCCTCGTCGAAGATTTTATCGATTCGCTCAAATTCGGTGTCGCATTATGGAGCTTCACCTATCTTGGTTCTTGGTTCAATGGAATGACCCTCATTATCATTGGTAAATTATATCGTTTTGCACATTCTGTTTGGCAGTCTTTAATATCAGAAGAATTGATTTAAAATATTCTCTTTTTCAGCTGTGGTCGCTCTTTTCACGCTTCCGAAAGTTTACGAAACGAACAAGGCACAAATTGACCAGAACGTTGCTCTTGTCCACGGAAAGATCAATGAGCTTACAGCCAAGTAAGTGTAATTTTCAATCCTTACACTGAGAGAAAAATTTGGTACATTTGATGATATTTGATGACGAGTTGATCGGAACTTTTTTTTGATTTTCTTGACTCAATTTGAGTGCAATACAAGTTTCTATTATTTTCAAGGATGAGAATTTCAATAAATCATACGCATATTTACTTGGAATTGCAATTATATCTGTCGTAGAGTATAAATTATTTAAATAATTTTCTTCTTCAAAAGTATATCATATTGAGGTATCATAAAAATTGTATTTTTTCTTTCAATGTTCGAGGAACGAATATTTCAATCAAACCATTAGAAAAACATAAAATATGCAAAGTTAATAATACTTTTTCAAATTTATTACAGAGTCAAGGCAGCCATTCCTCTCGGCAAGAAGTCCGAACCGACGAAGGAGGAGTAAAGAGAAATTAACGTAGAGCATTAATTTTTCGATTGCTACTGATCGAAGCAGGAGAAAGGAGAGAAAAAAAGCGTGTGAACAGGATCGATTTTACCGAAAGAAACGAAACGGAAAATGGAGAGCGTACCGAATAATCGGTACCATTACGAAAATGGAAGGAGAATGTGCCGAAGTCGATTCAAACAAAGAACGAGAAGAGAGAGCAACAACAAAAAATGAATTTTTAACTTGTCGACTCTTTGAGCGGGACTGACGAATGGGAAAAAAGCAGCAGCGTACAGAGAACAACAAAAAAAAGAGTGGATTATGAAGAATAAAGAGAGAATCATTTTTAGAGATTAATTAACTAATGATTTAATCAATTGTTCGGTATTAATCTAGAATGGTGTAATTAATTGCAGTGCAATGGGGGAGATTCGTCTCCGGGGCAGCGCTTCAATATATTTTCTCTCGTAAGACTTTCCGTACAAAAATTATATGCAAAAAATTCGAAATTTGGAAAAATCATTTGTTCAGGAAAAGCTCCCTGGGAGAATTTTTCGCATGAACCCATTTCTCCCACCCACTCCGCTAAAATTTCGTCAAACGCCCGTCCTTCGAGAGAAATCGAGAAAAGAAGAGAAAATAAAAAAGCGATAAACGAAAAACAAATCGAAATAATAATTCAGAAAAAATCAAGAATATCGATAAGTATTAGAGTTTACGATCACTCGACTCGCCACATTGATGGATATCCACTTCGGGCATAAAATAAAACACATTTGAATGAAAAAAAATTTAATAAATAATAAAAATATTTAAAAAAGAGTCAAAACAAGCAAATGAATGGAAATTCACACACGTTTTTCTACGCAGCGGAGTTAGGCTTTCGTTATAATGTAAATGTTGCGAAAATGAGAAAAAGCGAGATAAAAGAAAAAGAGAGAAAGTAATGAGGAAAAAAAATTAAAAAATTAAAAAAGAAAAAAAAATAGGCGCGAGGTAGAAAAAAAACGGAAGCTTGAACGTTTGGGAGTAAAATTATTACATGTGCTGTGTTGAGCCGTAAGAGAAACCTATAGTTAAAAAAACGAAAGATAAATCATCTTATAAATGCGCTTGACGATATTGTTTCTTTTTTTATCATTAGTTTTTTAAGATACGAATAATTGCGATCATCGGCGTATTTTTTTCGTTGTTGACGCGAGAGTAAAGTTTAAAAAAAAGTAATAAGAAGCGAGGCAACAAATGAATTTAAGAGAGAATAATTAAATAAAGCGAATGTACGATTTATTGTATCGGACACTTAATCATGTTGAAAATTTGCGAAATACCATCTCTACTATTCTATTATTGTAATTATACACGTAATATATTGTAAAACTGACATCTGAATATTTGGGAAACGATAAAGAATAGTCGATGAAAAAGAAAACGAAGTGGTGAATTTGTGTCGGAAACAAGACGAAAAATTGATTTTTAAACGTTTTTTAAAATAAAAGTACTTAAAAGAATTTTTCAAATCAATCTTTTGATGTGGTGTAAATCTCGAGAGAGCGATCACTGATTCAAAAGATTTATTACAGTTTCTCTTTGTACGTGCATGCAAAAAAGTTTTTGAAAATCAATTTCAAATCTTGGTTCGGTCAAACTCTTGAAAAATCAATTTCCAAATCATAAAATTAGGACTAAAAATCGTTCGTGTTCGATTACGTAAGAGACTTTTTTAAATTCGTTTCGATTGTTATGACAGAAATAATTTTCAAAAAAGAGAATTGCTCTTTTGGTTAAAAAGTTGTTTTTGAAATTATTTTCGGTGTACGCGCGTACTCGAAGAATTTCGGAAAAAAATTTATTTAATCCTAGGGAATAAAAAGGATTGGTAAAAAAAACGTAAGAACGGCTATTCAATGAGATGCAACTTTATATTATATATCACGATTATATCTATATCTAATATTAATTATTAATGAAACCACGTGTTTTTATGGAAGACGATGGAAAGAGAAAAAAAAAGATAAACAAACGTGTTGAGAATGTGAACATTGTAATACTACGCGTATCCGCTTCTTGACGTTTTCATTATTGCATCTGCATCCGCACGATTTTATTTATAAATAAACGAGAGAACGAGAGTGAGAGAAAGAAAGTGTGAGAGAGAGAGAGAAAGAAAACGATGAAAATGAGAATTAAATATGAGCGAGACGAGCGATTATTGACTTTTTCGGAGTTTCATTTATTACTTTTCTTTTCTCTTCTGTTAAAACTTTAACAAGTCCATACCAACCTTTTTTCATCACCCGGGATACGTCGCCCTTAATTTTCATTTGACATCGAGTGCATTGACCTGTAGTGGCGACAGTGTGGGCGAGCTCCCGAGTAAGTATCAGACAAATGGAAATTTTCAACTTTTTATTTTTGTCCCGGAATTTCGAGGCATATTTATTTAGCCGGAATAGAACGTTTTTTTACTTATCGATTTCAATTTATCATTTGAATACACTATCCTCATTAGAGATTTTAGATCGATTTTTTTTCATAATTTCAAAAGAAGATAAAAAAAGAATAGATATTTTTGCAATATTCAAATGTGATCATGAATTTTTTGTTCATTTTTAAATAAATTATGTTTTCATAATTTCTATTCGTATGAAATTCATTTTTTACATTTGACAAATTGTTATTATTTTAATTTTTCGCTATTTTTTGTATGCACCATTTGGTCTCATCTCGAGATTAGAAATCAAGTGGGGAATGACAAAATTTGGATTGGTCGGGTTTTCGGCTGGTTTCGAGACAGAAATGACGGGAGTGTCGGAACGCATGCGCGACCTTTGGACAAGGTGACCGTAGTATCATCGTTGGGAGTCGGAATATAGTTCTCTTCGGTTCGTGGGTAAGTGCGAGACGAGATCGCGCCAGTCTCGCTCTCGAACTTCGAGAGTCTTAGCTGTTGTGTAATACGAAAGCGTTCTCCGCAAGCCAAACATTCAAAACAACAAAAGCACGATAAATAAGAATTTGGAAGATCACATTTGGGGAGTGTAAATAATTAAAGCATAACAGAAAATAACAAACAGAAGTGAAAAATGTCTTCGAAGGATGCCGACTCGGAGAAGAGAAAGCAAATCTCGGTCCGGGGTATCGTTGACGTTGAGAACGTATCGAATTTCAAGAAAACTTTTAACCGACATCTCCACTACACCCTTGTAAAAGATCGCAACGTAGCGACGAGCAGAGATTACTTCTTCGCTCTTGCACACAGCGTCAAGGATAATCTCGTTTCGAGATGGATTCGAACCCAACAGTATTATTACGAGAAGGATCCGAAGGTAAAATTACATATCCAAGATGAATAAATTAAAAATAAATTCTCAAAGATTGAAAAAAACATAACATTACTCTTTTTCTCATCTTACATAAAGAAATGAGTAAAATAGCTTGTTATAAAAATAATAAGAATTCACAATTAAATATAAAACTTCATTTAAAAAAAGGGAGACGATTTTGAATCAAAGTAGTGCGTATCGCCTTAAAGTTTCGAAGTACGAAATTCATTGCCAGGTGTCTCAAATGCGTTCGTGCGTCCTTTTTTTCACGATCATTATCGCAGGGGCTCATGACCGTGACCTTGACCTCATTATTTCAAGGACAACAATAAAAACACGAAGTGTCTGAGGTAACAAATTTATTGCGAAACGACGAATGTGGAAAAAAATATGATTCGACGAAATTTCACTTTTGACAGACTGGAGAGAATTTGCGCGTCTTTTCATTCAACCGACGAGTCTTTTTTTTCCCAACACGTGCAGCCGGTAAACCGGTAAACCAATCGTATCGTTCTGCCCCTTTCTCCTCTCGTTCCTCTCTCCCAGTTGTCTCCTTCCTCGAGATCAGGAGATCATATCTTCTCAATTGTTGACTGCCTTTCGATATTTTCGAAATATAATTGTTGAAAGTGAATCCCAACGAATAATAACATATGCTCTTTTTTCTATATACATTTTTTTCATTATTTATTATTTATACATACACGTATACATGTATCGATAAAAGAAACAAAAAAATAAAAAATAAGTTCTATATTTGGATGACTTGATTCGTCGAATATACCGAATGGAGGTCGAAGATTACCGCTGCGCTCTCTAATTGCATTATCGCCAGTTGATAGGGGCATTTTTTCTTGAGACTCGATCTCGAGGCGAATCCTGAAGTCACAACAATGAGGAAGACGAAAAAAAAAGAAAGGCTCATTGTGTCTCTCGATGTTTTCATAAGTCACTCGCAAGTCTCGTTTTTTATTATCAAATATGTAGCTCGAAGTGCAAAAGTCGACTAATGCTATTCTATTTCAAGATCAACTCTCTGAACGATCGCGACTCGAGCTTCTTGGCCCGTGGCAACGCCTGCCTCGAGTATACAACGCAATGAAAATTTTACGTCGAATTTTCGGACGGTTAAAAAGTTTGTCCGAGTCGTAGCGTCGGTTTTCACTTATGTCGTATTTTGAGCTCCGTTTCCCGTTTCGAAAATCGTCATTCGTTATTTTCTAATGTCTTCACTTTTTTTTTGAATTCTTAATTAATGTTTCAACCCCTATTTATTGGTCAAGGAAAATTGAGAATAACAACTCGCGTATTACGAAATTCACGAGAAATAGATAAAATATTTTTTTCATTGTTCCGAGGTCGCGACCCTTCGAGGCCGGGTTTCCAGCGAATATTATTTTTATTCACTCATTTTATTGGTACATAAAATTGTATAATCGCTCAATGAGGATTGGAGCGAACAATATTAAGTCGATGAAATTTTAATCTGGCAAAATTTTCTTTCAACAAAAATCTTTTTTTCAACATTTGCCAACATTTTTGTTCAGTTGGCTCAAAATCACGGAACTGCGAAGTTCCGATGGCGACACATTGTTTCGTAAATTGGGCTCTCATCGAGAAATTACTGAAACGAGAGAAGAGCCAAATTACGTTTTTCTCACCTGAAAAACCAAATTGTCAAAAAAAATGAAAATAAATAAAAGGAAAGAAACATCGCACAAAAACTTTTTCGGGGGCTAATAACCCATCTCGAAAATGAAATACATGTTAAATTCGCCATTTATGTAACCAGTAAATTGTCCGCGAGCTATTTATGTATTTAACAAAAAAAATACGTTGGCATCAACGACGACGGATTTTCTCACGACGGTTTGAGCGATCTCTCGTGCGTTCAGTTCACATAACTCGTGTCAAAATATTTTTGATTACGTAAGAAAATAAACGATGCAAATACAATATAAAAAAATACATTTCCACATTCTTTATAAAAATTTCCGTTACAAAATTCATTATAATATATGAAAATGTTAATTTCAGAGAGTGTACTATCTTTCCCTGGAATATTACATGGGTCGATCTCTCCAAAACACGATGATAAATTTGGGAATTCAAGGAGCCTGCGACGAGGCGATGTACCAAGTAATATAATTTAATTCTTCCTCCAATGAGCTAAATCTCATTATCAGTTATTTCACATGATTTATGAATTTTAGATGGGTCTTGACATCGAGGAGTTGGAAGAGCTGGAAGAAGATGCTGGACTTGGAAACGGTGGACTCGGTCGTCTGGCCGCTTGCTTCCTGGACAGCATGGCGACACTTGGTTTGGCCGCCTACGGTTATGGAATTCGTTACGAGTATGGAATCTTCGCCCAGAAGATAAAGAACGGAGAACAGGCTGAGGAACCCGACGATTGGCTCCGATATGGAAATCCTTGGGAAAAGGCCCGACCTGAATTTATGCTTCCTGTTAACTTTTACGGTCACGTTATTGATAGTCCGGAAGGAAAGAAATGGGTGAACACGCAGGTAAGGTTCATTCGAGGCATTTATCAATTTTTAATTTTTAATGTGACAAAAAAAATCAAATTATGAATAAATTAAAAAATGAAATTGTAATGCAGTAAATAAATTATATTTAAATTTATTTTTTCAGGTCGTTTTCGCCATGCCTTACGACAATCCGATTCCCGGATACAAGAATAATGTCGTCAATACTCTGAGACTGTGGTCGGCCAAATCGCCGATCGAGTTTGATCTGAAATTCTGTAAGCGTTATTAGAAAATTTGAGTTAAAAGATATAAAAAATATGAGGAAACGAAGAAACAAGAGGATGATGTAATTTTTATTTTTCTAGTCAACGATGGTGATTACATTCAAGCCGTTTTTGATCGTAACTTGGCGGAGAACATAAGTCGAGTTTTGTATCCAAACGACAACTTCTTCGAAGGAAAAGAGCTTCGTCTGAAGCAAGAATACTTCATGGTTGCTGCTACGCTCCAGGATATCATAAGGCGATACAAGTCGAGCAAATTTGGATCCCGAGATCATCACAGAATGGACTTTGACGCCTTCCCGGAGAAAGTTGCCATTCAGCTGAACGACACGCATCCGTCGCTCGCTATACCAGAACTTATGCGAATTCTCGTCGATGTAGAGGGCTTGCCCTGGGAGAAGGTACGATTCGTTGCCTAATAATTCAATAAATCCAAATAAACTAATTTTCTAATTCGCGATTCTTAAATCATCAGTCAATAATCCTGTTTCTTAAATTCTAAACTTATTAAAATTTTAATTTTCAGGCTTGGGACATCACGATACGAACTTGCGCTTACACGAATCACACCGTTCTTCCTGAGGCCCTCGAGCGCTGGCCGACGAGCATGCTAGAGAGCATTCTACCACGACACTTGCAAATTATTTATCACATTAATTTCCTGCATCTGCAAGAAGTTGGGGCCAAGTATCCCGGAGACTTCGATCGCCTGAGGCGCATGTCGCTCGTTGAGGAGGATGGAGAGAAGAGAATAAACATGGCGCATTTGTCGATCGTTGGTAGTCACGCAGTCAACGGGGTTGCTAGGATTCATTCGGAGATCCTTAAGGACAGTGTGTAAGTATTTTTTTTCAAGCATACAAATATCTATGTGTGCGTTTTTTTTTACTTTTTTTCTAAAGCATGAAACATAGTGTTCGAGTATCGAAAAAAGTTTTATCAATATCTTATTTGTTTTCCAAAAAATTAATCATATAAAACACCTAACAGATAACACGTAATAGATGATGGAAATATTGATTCCATTGAAATTTTTATTGTAGATTCCGAGACTTCTTCGAACTGTATCCAGAAAGATTCCAGAACAAGACGAACGGTATAACGCCCAGAAGATGGTTGTTGCTGTGCAACCCGAATCTCTCTGACGTCATTGAAGAGGTAAAACTATTAGAGACTCAGAAAAATATAGATTGCAATGAAGGAAAGAGTATATTTAATGAGATTACCAATAAATCGGATAGAAAATTGGAAGCGAATGGACGGTTCATTTGGAGCAGCTGAAAACTCTGAAAAAATGGGTCAAGGATCCGGCGTTCCAACGAAGCATCGTCAAAGTTAAGCAGGAGAACAAACTTCGTTTGGCGGAACTGTTGGAGAGCGAGTATGGCGTAAAAGTAAATCCGGCCTCAATCTTTGATATACAGGTGAAGAATAAAAAAATTAAATTCTTATAATACAGAAGAAATTTGATAATCTTATGAAAATAAAAAAATAATAATTTTGTTTTGAAGGTGAAACGGATCCACGAGTATAAACGTCAGTTGCTGAATTGCCTGCACATAATAACTCTGTACAACCGAATAAAGAAAAATCCCTCGGCGCCTTTCGTACCGAGAACGGTGATGATCGGAGGAAAAGCCGCCCCGGGTTATCTGCTCGCAAAAAAAATCATAAAGCTCATTTGCAGCGTGGCGAATGTCGTCAACAACGACCCGATAGTAGGTGACAAGCTCAAGGTTATTTTCCTTGAGAATTATCGCGTCACCCTTGCCGAGAAGATCATTCCCGCTGCTGATCTCAGTGAACAGATCTCGACCGCCGGTACCGAGGCTTCCGGCACAGGAAACATGAAATTTATGGTATTGTTCAGGAATCCTATTGCACGCTTTCTGTAAATTTTTCAATCGTTTTTCCTGGTTAAATTAAACCATTTGATTGATCAATAGTTGAACGGTGCCCTGACGATCGGTACCATGGACGGAGCTAACGTCGAAATGGCCGAAGAGATGGGAATGGACAACATTTTCATCTTTGGAATGAACGTCGACGAGGTCGAAGACCTCAAAAAGCGAGGCTACAACGCTTGGGACTATTATAACAAATTGCCCGAAGCAAAACAATGCATCGACCAAATTTCGGGTGGATTCTTCAGCCCCAACAATTCCGGTGAATTCAGAGACGTCACTGACGTTCTCATGAAATGGGACAGGTTCTTCCTTCTCGCCGATTACGAGAGTTACATCAAAACGCAAGATCGCGTCAGCCAGACTTATCAGGCAAGTTTAAAAATAATATCTAAAAATAATGTCTCTGTGATAACTATTATCAATTGTATCTATCGACATTCGTCAATCTGCTGACTACTGAAATTCCATGGCTCCAAAACTCTTGAATCCTTGACTCAACGATCTCAATTAGTTTATGACTTCTGATCTTTCAACAAAAGGGTTAAGAAAGTCAAATCATTACTATCTACTTCCGTTAATATTATGTAATTTCATTTTTTAAAGGATGAACACAAATGGGTCGAAATGGCGATCAACAACATCGCCTCGTCTGGAAAGTTCTCGTCTGACCGAACGATCGCCGAATACGCCCGTGAAATTTGGGGAGTCGAACCCAATTGGCAGGCACTCCCGGATCCTCACGAACCCCGTGATATTTAGAGCGTAGCTCGAACAATTTTGAGACGAAAACGAAATGAAATTAAAGTCTCATTATTTTGATTTTGATCTTGAAATTGAAAGAAAATGTGTATAGAATATATTTGCTTGTTATCGAATACTCTTTCTCTCTCTACTCGTCCAATTTTAATCAGAGCGAGATGCTGATTTTTTGAATGTTTTTTTTTGTCGATTTTCGGTGAAAAATTTGTCTTTCAATTAAAATAACTCGGAAATTAATCAACGTCTCAAGAGGCTATTGTCAATATTCAAATAAACTTGGATAAACGAGACGAAGAAAAATGTGAAGTAAAAAATATCGAACTCAAACTCTCATCTTGTGAATTTATTATATAAGGTGTTATGAAGTTTGCCTCGAGAATTTTTTTAACTGAAGCAGAACATAAGGCCATAACAATCGGAGTCAACGATTCGTCTCCAATTTGTGACGGACTCGTTGATTCGTGTTCCTTTTTTTTAACTGCCAAATTTCGCATTAAAGAGGAAAATAACTCGAAGAAAATGAATAAAAACAACATGAATTTACTAAACGAAACTCGAAAATAGCAATAATAAATAATTGAAAAAATATGTAAAAAATACGAGAGTTCCTTGCTAAAATCTCAAGAGCAGACTATGTACGAATATTTGTAAAAAACGCACACATCGAATGAATGAAAATCCGAATTGAGTGAAAAGCCTCTTTTTTATTGCGAATTTCGTACGAACTATTGTTAAAAGTGTATGTGAAAAAAAGAAAATATTGAGATTAAATATTCTCTATATTATTCGTTCAATCGTTTCTTTTGGATCATCGTGTTGATATTTTTGAAGTCTATATTCGTATATATAACAATTAATTCACGAATCGCACTACAGCGATTTTTCGTAGAAAAACTTATGATCGTCACTTGTGAGAATCAAATAAACGACTTGTTTTTATCAACATACTTGATAATTCTCTGCATCAACTTATTTCATATTATACCTTGAATTTTCCATCCCAAGTTATTTTCACATGTAACGTCAAATTAATTCTATATGGGTAATTCCACGCCAAATCGACAATCTTTTAATTTTTTCAGAAATTTCGAATCAAAATAAAAAAACAGTTATATATAGAAATTCCAAAAAATGACTTTTAAACGCTCTTATTTTTTTCGAAAATTCTTTTTTAAATTTTTTGTTTTTAAATGCACTTTTCAGAGAAAGAATTTATAAATATTCAAATTTTGTTGAAACTACAATACATCACAATGCTATATTTGAGAAAAATATATATCTGCAATTGTGTAACCGTGAGTCAGAAACAGGCGAGAGATCAATGTCAATTTTCCTCGATCCAGTTTCGCATGAATTTTTCGAGCTGCTCGACGCTCTCGCCAGTCACGGAGTTTCGAAGATGCACGCTCGTAATATCTTACGACGAATTCATAATAATAAATCTAAATAATGACAATGATAAAAGTGAAAACGTTCTATATACGTATGGAGGAGTGAAAAGTGTTTCTATTGTGTGCCAGCACATGTGAACCGGGCGTACCGAGGAATATGTAAGTGTCAATTGGGTCCCGCATTTTATTCCGTACTGCACGTAACAACGCAACGATGGAATCGACGCGTACAGACACCGTCGATAAAAGAAAGGAGGCTCTTCAAAAATTTTTGTTCCACGACGCATCAGCGAAGCTTTGGGTGCGTTTTGTTAATTTTTATCATTCTCTCTGATTTCATTATCAACGTTGCAACGTTAACGAGAAAATTTCATTCGCTCGGTTACTCGCAGTCTCGACAACAACATGTCAGACGAGCTCGTGCGATTTCGTTCAATCCCGGATTTACTCGGGTATACTGGGTGCTAACACGTGACAATTTACCTTGCATATTTGCGCGAACCGTCAATGCGGCTATTTTATAATTTTTTTAAATTTACTTAATATTGTTGAATTAAATTTTATGTTAATTCCATTCAAATCAATAAATTTGAATCACGAAAATTCGATCGTAATGTTTTTTTTTTCGCGAGCAAATTCACATCGTAAATTTTCATTCCATAACGAAACAAAAGAATTTCCAATTTCATTTCTTTCGGCAATAAAAATTAAAAAATTGTCAGATAACTTGGTTAAAATCTGCACTAAAAGTTTAAATATTAATTCTCTCGTTATAGTTTTGAGATTCGGACGAAAAAAATGAAAATTCAATCTCGTTGAGATGAATTTTTTAAAGTGAAAAATAAAATTGGATCGAGACCGAATAATTGCGGAAATCGGATATGAATTTCGTTACGGGATTGGAACGATCCGGTGAGCAAGAAATGATCAAAATTAACAAGAAATTTCAAGAAACGGATTTTTATCACAACATTGACAACCATTTATGTACGGACCTCAGTTAGGAGGTTCTCATACATTTTTTGAGTAATATTTTGGCACGAACGCCTTTTTTGTGTTGCAGAACATATCCGAAAAGAAAACGATCCGGATAGAATTATCACCTACATCGGCTATCATTATTACGGGTTATCTTTCCGGTCAAATTACTGGGTACTAAAATTATAATTACATTTTTTTGTTGATTATAAAAAAATATAAAAATATTATTCATTTTCATAATTTATAATTATAATAATTTATTTGTTGTTCAATTATGACAGATTCGCTATAAATTTGCTCTGCAAAACACCTGGGAATGTAGCGCTTCACTTTAATCCGCGCTTGGACCGAGGCTACGTCGTCAGAAATTCGAAAAATCGTAATAGTTGGGAAAACGAGGAAACTTGCTCGCCAGCGACGCCAAGTTCCTCCCTCTTCAAAAAAGACGCATATTTTCACATGCTCATTTTTTGCATGACCAACGAATTTCTCGTGAGTATTAATTTTTATGATAATTCGTATTTTAAAGAGATTCTTTTTTTAATAATGACCGTAATAAAAATAAAAATTCTTAATTGATGGTAATTGAAAGAAAAAATAACTTTTTTCAGATAGCTGTGAACGGTGAACACTTCTGCAATTTTCCTTATAGATTTCCATTAGAGAGTATCGAAGCATTGGAGCTGGTCGGTGGCGTCGAGGAGATCCGAACGCGAGTTACTAATCTCTGTGTTTATCCTGATCCGAAAATCTGTCGACCAACACGAGATCTCAGGATTACCGAGGAGAAACCTGTCATCGATGATCTTGTAGGAATTTCACACTTGAAATTATTATTTTTGTCCTCTCTCGAATACAAGAATAATCAGCTTGAAAATTTTTTTAATTTATTGACAATTTATTATTCAATCATTTCTCTAATTTATTTTATGAATAATTATTTTATGCACTCTCAATGAGAAATTTCTAACAACTTTTTAAAGATAGAACTTACCATGTATGAATAATTAGTATATTGTAAAATATGATTTTTATTTCAGAAAGTACCAGTCACGTTGTCAATCGACCAGGAATTTCGTTACGGTTCTCAAATTTTCATAAAGGGAAGACTCAAACTTCTCCCACACTCGTAAGTACGCAAATTCAGAATAAAGTGTATTAAACGAACAAAATTTTTGAATAGATTAAAAAAATAGAAAATTAAAATTTTTGCCAAAATTCAGTTTATTTGTTTATGTAGATTCTACGTCAATTTGCAAAAAGGACCGTTTATATATCCTCACCCAGAAATCGCGTTGCATCTGAATCCAAGATTTCAGTATGGAAGTCGAACCGCTTGTGTCGTAATGAACTGCTGGGCCGGGGGCTCTTGGAGCAACGAGGAAAGACACGAGGGTCAATTATCTTGGGGTCCTGGACGTGACTTTTTATTGACGTAATTTAATTAAAACTTCATTTTCTGTACTTTTGAGAATTATTCAAATATTTTCAAACATTCGAACTTTTTTCAAATTATTTTCCAAAAAAAGTTTATCAAACTTTCAATTTTAAAAAAATTACGAACTTTCTGTCTCATTGGAACAGTCGCTGAGAATTTAAAAATTTAAAAACGATCGATAGATAACTAAATTATATACGATAAATGTTTATATCATATCGATTTAAAAAAAATGTTGCAGGATACGATGTGAATCAGAGAATTACGTCATATGGCTCGGGGACAAAATGATCGGCGAATTCAGGCACCGGTTGCAACCGCTGATTGTCGACACTCTGAAAATATCGGGTGACGTCGTCCTCTACGAGATTGCGATAAGTCACGCCGCGTGACATTGATTCCTCGATTTGCCTCGATATACTTAATTCTCGCATAAAAACCGCTCCGAAGTTTGCATCGAATGAACAACAAATACTCATTTCTTACTTAATCGCAACTCATCAAAGCTTTATTCCACAATAACATTTTTTTTTTTTCAAAAAAAGCGAAAACAATGAAATGAATGATAAAAAAATGTTAACGAACAGTATACACAGAATTCGCGAGCTGAAAGTTATTTCAATATTCAATTTTATGAAAAATGAAATTCATTTTCCAACGATGCAAGCTTTAGGAAGATTGAAAAACAACGGACGATTTTCATTCCGAGGGTGACACTCTCATTGTTTCTCCTCAAGTCAAGTTTTTTCAAGCTCCTCAAACTCCGCTCTTGTGCGGATAATTTTTTTATATACCTATATTATATATATATTATCATTTATTAAATGTGCGTACTCGAAGAATGTGTCGTCCGTTCGTCTTTTCCGTCGTTGTTGCGAATCCGCTTTTATATACGTATTTATAGAGAACGAAAGTCTCTTTTGCTATACTCGTCTATATACAACATTTGAGGAAATAAAGGAAACAAGTTCATTCATGAACTCGTCGAATATTTATTCTATTCCCGATTTTCTTTATAATAAATACAAAAAGTTACTAAAATATTCAATCGTGATAAATTAAAAACAAATTATTCTGTAATTTTTTGGTTTTTTGATGTCTTTAAAAAACGTATCAGGTTAGACAAACCAATGCCATTATGGCGAAAACGATAGAAAATAAGAGGAAGGCCAATCGATCGAGTGCGGTGGCAGCGAGAATCCACTCCAATCGAGCCGTGCTCGTAGTTTGACTAATTATATTTTCTCTTTCCCCGTTTTCCGGATGATTCGACAACGAGTTCGAAAGTTGATAAATATTCTCGTCGTTGTTCTGATTTTCTCGGGACTCCGGGTCACTGGATGGTCTCTGAGAATCGATCTATTTTGGAAAAAATTGTTAATGTATGAAAAACAAAAATTAAACAGCTTTTAAAAATTAAATTAAAATATTTTGGAAAATAGTTTAATAATTATTCAACCATCTTCGCGTGATCAAAAAGTGCCAAGTAGCGTCCAAGTTTTCCAACGAGAAGTTGTTTAATTCCACGTGGAAGCGGTCGACAATGAGGGTGACGAGCCACGTTTATTGTCATTACAGAGATTATTAGAGAAATCGTCACGATGTATACGCATCCACTGTAGAAGCAAACTGAAAGAAGTTTTGTCGCACTTGAAAGCTCATTTTTTAATTCTCTTCTACTACAATGAAAAAATTATTTTATCTTTTATAAAAATCTTTAAATATTTTAATTCAATTTTTCACTGTCAATAGTTTTTTACTTACTGATAAGTGGTGGTTTTTTCGACAGAGGAGGCAGTATGCTAGCGAAATGCATCAAAAATATCGATGTTATTAGCGCAGTAATACCGCATAAAATTATTTTCTCGTTGCTGTCTGGTGACAGCCAAAAAATGGCCAGAATTAAAAAGACGATTGCTGCGAAATGACAATAAAATTATTAAAATTAATAATTCTCGTAACTACAAATAATGAAATGAAGTATGAACGAAAAATCAATACAATTACAATAGACGAGAGTGTCGAAAAAAAAAAATTTTCAATTTGCTTACTCGTCGCAGGTGTAACTATCGTCACATAGTACATGGGAGAATTTCTTTTTATCGTCATATTGTAAAAAATGCTAGTATAGTTGTGATTATTTATACGCTTCACCGTACGATTGTTCCACAAAGATACGAGATCCCATTGCATAAATTTTGTCGTAACTTTTGGCTAAAAAGGAATCATTCTTTTGTTATTTTTTCCTCTTCGAAGTATTCATGTTCAATTTTTTCAATTGGTCACAAAGGTAACTGCGCGTTTCAATGCGAAACTAATTACCTTATTTCCAAAAGATCTGAGCTCCAGATTGATCTGGTCGTCTCGATATAGCCAAGAACCGAGTTCAAGATAACACCTTTGTGTGTCGAATGGCCACAAACGAAAATCAAAATTGCATCGGGCGCGGAAAGTCGTTGGTGGAGCCCAAAACACTACTCCTTGAGGAATAATTATGCAATGCGTGTCACCGTAATGCTCTACCGATGCCTCAGCTACGCTGCATATTTATACATTTTTTATAACTATTTAAAATAAGACTTTTTTTCATAGCTCTTATAAATATATCACCTGTTGTATAAAATTATATCCGGTTGCCAGACTTCGTGATTGCCAACGTGGAGCTGATCCAGTCCTCCGTAATTCGAAGCGTTCCATTTGAGTTTTTCGTCGGTCCAGGCCTAAATTTATGCACGTATTAATATTCACGATTTAAAAAATTTTATTATTGAGCTTACCCATTGAAAAAAAATTATTCATAATTAAATATGCTTAAATATACAAGGAGATTATAATGACTTGAGTATACAAAGTTTTAGATACAAACCATGTAGACCAAAGCTTGCACGATCAGCGATAATTTTAAATCGTCCTGTCGAAAGTTAAAATTTTTCATTTTTATCTGTATCTATTTAAACAATACAGGGGAAGAGGGGGGGGGGGGCAAAATGGGCCCCTTAAGGAAAAAAATGTTAGAATCCTTAGTGTAACGAACTGGTTTTAGTCTCTTATATTTTGATTATTTCGTTTCTATAAAAAAAATTTTTTTTAAAGAAAAAATGTAATAAATAATACTCGCAAAAACACCATCAAGATGGTGTAAAAAAGGAGGCAAGTACATTTTTCCGTAGTATTATGGTAAATAGTAGAGAAATTGTTGTAACATT